>CAMZMU010000042.1:20115456-20273500 GCA_947311845.1 Poa pratensis | reverse complement strand
TGATACGTTCTCCAACGTATCCATAATTTCTGCTGTCCATGCTTATATTATACCATTTGCTACATGTTTTATATACACTTCTATCACTTTTATGCATTTTCTGGGACTAACCTATTAACAAGATGCCACAGTGCCAGTTCCCTGTTTTCTGCTGTTTTTGGTTTCAGAAAGTTACTTCTGGAAATATTCTCGGAATTGCACGAAACAAAAGGCCAAGTCCCTATTTTTCCAACACGTACACGGAGTCCGAAGGAGAGACGAAGGAGCCACGAGGTGGCCAAACCACCTGGGGCGCGGCAGTGGGCCCACCGCGCCGCCTGTGGTTTGGGCCCCTCGGGGGTCCGCCGACATCGCCCCTTCGCCTATTTATTCCCCGAGACGTGAAAACCCTAAAACACCGAGCCTTTCATCCAGAACATATTCGCTGCCGCCGCCGTCGTCAACCCTAACTCGGGGGGTTCTGAAGCTCTTCCCGGCACCCTGCCGGAGAGGGGAATCATCACCGGAGGGCTCTACATCGCCATGCCCGCCTCCGGAGTGATGCGTGAGTAGTTCATCCTTGGACTATGGGTCCATAGCAGTAGCTAGATGGTTGTCTTCTCCACTTGTGCCATCATGTTTAGATCTTGTGAGCTGCCTATCATGATCAAGATCATCTTATTGTAATGCTACATGTTGTGTTTGCTGGGATCTGACTTATATTGATACCTATGTGGAGCTGAATATTATATTATCATGTCTATGTCATTTGTGATCTTGCATGCTCTCCGTTACTTGTTGAAGCCTTGGCCAAGTGAATACTTGTGACTCCAAGAGGGGGTATTTATGCATGATAGTTGGGTTCAACCTCTATTTAACCTGGGATAGTGACAGCAAGTTCTAAGGTTGTAGATGTGTTGTTGCCACTAGGGGTAAAACAGCAATGCTTTATTCAAGGATGAATGTATTGTTTACATTACGCACATTACTTAATGCAATTGTCTGTTGCTTGCAACTTAATACTGGAAGGGGTACGGATGTTAACCGGAAAGTGGACTATTTAGGCATAGATGCATGCTGGATAGCGGTCTATGTACTTTGTCGTAATGCCCAAATGAATCTCATAGTAGACACCACAACTCACACATGCATGTTATATGCACTTATCAATTGTCAATTGCCCAGCTGTAATTTGTTTACCCAGCATGTTAGTTATCTTATTGGAGAGACACCACTAGTGAACTGTGGACCCCGGTCCATTCTTTTACATCTGAAATACAATCTACTGCAATCATTGTTCTCTACTGTTTTATGCAAACAAACATCATTTCCATTCGATACGTTTAACCCTTTGTTTTCAGCAAGCCGGTGAGATTGACAACCTCACTGTTAAGTTGGGGCAAAGTAATTTGATTGTGTTGTGCAGGTTCCACGTTGGCACCGGAATCCCTGGTGTTGCGCCGCACTACACTCCTTCACCAACACCTTCGAAGCAACCTCGTTTTCCTACTGGTTCGATTAAACCTTGGTTTCATACTGAGGGAAAACTTGCTGCTGCACTCATCATACCTTCCTCTTGGGGTTCCCAACTGACGTGTGACGTACAAGCATTGTTTCTGGCACTATTGCCGGGGAGATATTCCCTCGTCAACTTAGAGCCACAACACGTTTTCTGGCGCCGTTGCCGGGGAAAACCGAATTGCTTCTGCAAGGGGAGTCTCTCACACCCAATCTCTTTACTTTGTTATTTGTCTTGCTTAGTTTATTTTTATTTAGTCTTGTTTGCTCTCTTTATCAAAAACACAAAAAAATTAGTTACTTGTTTATTTCGGTTTTGTTTTGTCTCTTGTCACCATCATGTCTTGTTCCATGCCTGTTGCTATGTCACCTGAGGAATTGATCTTCACTTTTAAACAAGGGAGTGAGGAGAATTTTAAAGAAGCTTGGTCTAGAATTAATGATTCCTTTGGTAAAACTGATCCTAAAATGACTTTAAGTTGCTTCTCACTAGCTTCTACTTTGGTCTAGCCCTTTGTTATAGATATGCTTTAGATGCTATTGTGGGAGGAGATTTCCTTCACTGTGATGGGGACCAAGCTTTTAATGCCATAAAAAAGTTGATTGCAACTTCTAGCTCAACTAATAAATTTGATTCGGCCCTTGTTAGCATCCATGCTAGATTAAACACTCTTGAGACACATATATCTTGTTTAAAGGACGGCTATAATCAAATTCGGGAATATTTTGACTATGTTCCAACAAATTTTGAACCTTCGATGTGGGTCCCTACGGTAAAGGTTGCTATTTGTGGTGAAACCTTTTATGCTCGTTGTGATATTATGTCTGAGTTTTGCCTTATGCCTAAAAGCATTTATGAAACTTTGAATCTTTGGGGACTTGCTGAAGGAGGAGAAGGAATAACTCTTACTGATAACTCTGTTATATTTCCCGAGGGGATAGCTGAGGGTGTGTTTACAACCTTTCTTGGGAGAACGGTGTCCACTGATTATCTTGTTATTGAATGTGCAGGGACAGGACAAATTACACTTGGAAGATCTCTGCTCAAATTAATGGGAGCAACCATAGATGTGGGAAAAGGCACTCTGAATCTTACCTCCACACCAAGGTGCGGCCATGTATTCCCCAAACCAAAGAGTAAGTCTAAGGGTAAGAGAGGTAGGCACATGGTATTGATGTCAATGCTCCTCCACTTGACACTTGATTTTCACTTTCTGCGCCTAGCTGAAAGGCGTTAAAGAAAAGCGCTTATGGGAGACAACCCATCGTTTTTATTTGCTGTTATTTTTGTTTTCTTTGAGTCAAGGAGTTTTGTTACTTCTGTAGCAACTCCTTTGTATCTTTATTTTATCGCAATGTTGTGCCAAGTAAAGTTCTATATTGAAAGTTGATGCAAGATTTGGATTTCTGCGCAGTGACAGATTTTTAGCTGTCACGGATTTGAGCTTATCTCCCTGTAGAAAATTCAAAAAATTCTGAAAAAATCACGCATATTCCTGAGATATGTACGCAACTTTCATTATTTTAGGCCAGATCCATCTGAGCAACTTAAGTGCCTCGAAAAAATTCGTCATTCCAGACTGTTCTGTTTTTGACAGATTCTGCCTTTTGTTTTGCATTCGCTCTTTTACTGTGTTTGTGTGGATTTCTTTGCTCCACAAAGCATTGGTGGCTGTAGCTAATGTCCAGAAGCTTTGGGATTGATTGTATCATTACAGAATATGAGAATTTTTGATTATGCACTAACCCTCTAATGAGAACTGTCTTGAGTTTGGTGTGAAGGAAGTTTTCAAGGATCAAGCGAGAAGGGTGATATTATGTGATCAAGAAGAGTGAAAAGCCTAAGCTTGGGGATGCCCCCGTGGTTCATCCCAACCATATTCAGAGAGACTCAAGCGTCTAAGCTTGGGGATGCCCAAGGCATCCCCTTCTTCATCAACAAACTTATCAGGTCATCTCTAGTGAAACTATATTTTAATTCTTTCACATCTTATGCGCTTTACTTGGAGCGTCTGTGTGTTTTTATTTTTTTTTTGTTTGAATAAATTCGGATCCTAGCAATCCTTGTGTGGGAGAGAGACACGCTCCGCTTTTTCATGTGAATACTCATGTTCTTCACTTATATTTGTTGAGTATTCTTAACTAGCTACTGCAGTGCTTTTAGCTCCTGTTTTTCATGCATCTCTTCGAGCTGTTAGCACTTGTTTATAAATACTCTCTTGCTGCATTATATTATCATTTGGAGAGTTTATGTTTAATAAATTATTGGTGTTTGTTTGGAAGAAAGAAAATGCTACATGTAGTAGTTGGTATTGGAAAAGACATATGCATTCTTGTAGATCATTGTCTTGTTTCGATTTGATGCTTTGCAATTGTTTTGAGCTCTCAAGTAGATCATGTTTAAGCTCTTGCATCATGTAGTTAAAGCCTAGTAGTGGAGAACTACCGTAGAGCTTGTTGAGACTTGGGATGCATATTTGTTCTCTCTAAGGTCTAGATATTTTCTGGTAAAATGTTTGAGCAACAAGGAAGACAGTGTAGAGTCTTATAATACTTGCAATATGTTTTTATGTGATTCTTGCTGTACCGGTTTATACTTGTGTTTGCTTCAAACAACCTTGCTAGCCTAAACTCTGTACTGAGAGGGAATGCTTCTCGTGCATCCAAAACTTGAGCCAAAACCCATGCCATTTGTGTCCACCATACCTACCTACTATGTGGTATTTCCTGCCATTCCAAGTAAATATTTCATGTGCTACCTTTAAACTATTCAAAACTTTATTACTCCTTATTTGTGTCAATGTTTTATAGCTCATGAGGAAGTATGTGGTGTTTTATCTTTCAATCTTGTCATTTACTTCTGACAGACTTTCACCAATGGACTAGTGGCATATACATCCGCTTATCCAATAATTTGCAAAAAGAGCTGGCAACGGGGTGCCCAGCCCCAATTAATTACAACTTTCATTAATAATTCTCTTCACATGTTTTGCCCTGATTTATCAGTAAGCAACTTAATTTTGCAAATAGACACTCCTCCATGGTATGTGAATGTTGGAAGGCACCCGAGGATTCGGTTAGCCATGGCTTGTGTAAGCAAAAGGTTGGGAGGAGTGTCATCTATAAAGAAACTAAAATACATGTGTAAACAAAAGAGAAGAGGGATGATCTACCTTGCTGGTAGAGATAACGTCCTTCATGGGAGCCGCTCTTGAAAGTCTGGTTGACAAGGGGGTTAGAGTGCCCACTACCATTCGTTGACAACAACAAACACCTCTCAAATACTTATTTTGTGCTCTCTATATGCTTTCGAAAACTTAAAAAGCTCTAGCACATGATTTAATCCCTGCTTCCCTCTGCGAAGGGCCTATCTTTTACTTTATGTTGAGTCAGTTTACCTACTCCTTTCTATCTTAGAAGCAAACACTTGTGTCAACTTTGTGTGCATTGATTCTTACATATTTACTTATTGCACTTGTTATATTGCTTTATGTTGACAACTATCCATGAGATATACATGTTACAAGTTGAAAGCAAATGCTGAAACTTAATCATCCTTTGTGTTGCTTCAATGCCTTTTACTTTGAATCTATTGCTTTATGAGTTACCTCTTATGCAAAACTTTTTGATGCTTGTCTTGAAAGTACTATTCATGAAAAGTTTTTGCTTATATGATTCATTGTTTACTCTTTATCTATTTGTTAGCAAACTATAGATCATTGCTTTGAGTCACTTCATTCATGACATGAGCCTTGCAATATATTGATCAAGATTGTGTGAAAGCATGTCTCCTCAGAAATTATTTGTTGTTATCGTTTTACCTACTCGAGGACGAGTAGAACTAAGCTTGGGGATGCTTGATACGTCTCCAACGTATCCATAATTTCTGCTGTTCCATGCTTATATTATACCATTTGCTACATGTTTTATATACACTTCATATCACTTTTATGCATTTTCTGGGACTAACCTATTAACAAGATGCCACAGTGCCAGTTCCCTGTTTTCTGCTGTTTTTGGTTTCAGAAAGTTACTTCTGGAAATATTCTCGGAATTGCACGAAACAAAAGGCCAAGTCCCTATTTTTCCAACACGTACACGGAGTCCGAAGGAGAGACGAAGGGAGCCACGAGGTGGCCAAACCACCTGGCGGCGCGGCAGTGGGCCCACCGCGCCGCCTGTGGTTTGGGCCCCTCGGGGGTCCGCCGACATCGCCCCTTCGCCTATTTATTCCCCGAGACGTGAAAACCCTAAAACACCGAGCCTTTCATCCAGAACATATTCGCTGCCGCCGCCGTCGTCAACCCTAACTCGGGGGGTTCTGAAGCTCTTCCCGGCACCCTGCCGGAGAGGGGAATCATCACCGGAGGGCTCTACATCGCCATGCCCGCCTCCGGAGTGATGCGTGAGTAGTTCATCCTTGGACTATGGGTCCATAGCAGTAGCTAGATGGTTGTCTTCTCCACTTGTGCCATCATGTTTAGATCTTGTGAGCTGCCTATCATGATCAAGATCATCTTATTGTAATGCTACATGTTGTGTTTGCTGGGATCTGACTTATATTGATACCTATGTGGAGCTGAATATTATATTATCATGTCTATGTCATTTGTGATCTTGCATGCTCTCCGTTACTTGTTGAAGCCTTGGCCAAGTGAATACTTGTAACTCCAAGAGGGGGTATTTATGCATGATAGTTGGGTTCAACCTCTATTTAACCTGGGATAGTGACAGCAAGTTCTAAGGTTGTAGATGTGTTGTTGCCACTAGGGGTAAAACAGCAATGCTTTATTCAAGGATGAATGTATTGTTTACATTACGCACATTACTTAATGCAATTGTCTGTTGCTTGCAACTTAATACTGGAAGGGGTACGGATGTTAACCGGAAAGTGGACTATTTAGGCATAGATGCATGCTGGATAGCGGTCTATGTACTTTGTCGTAATGCCCAAATGAATCTCATAGTAGACACCACAACTCACACATGCATGTTATATGCACTTATCAATTGTCAATTGCCCAGCTGTAATTTGTTTACCCAGCATGTTAGTTATCTTATTGGAGAGACACCACTAGTGAACTGTGGACCCCGGTCCATTCTTTTACATCTGAAATACAATCTACTGCAATCATTGTTCTCTACTGTTTTATGCAAACAAACATCATCTTCCATTCGATACGTTTAACCCTTTGTTTTCAGCAAGCCGGTGAGATTGACAACCTCACTGTTAAGTTGGGGCAAAGTAATTTGATTGTGTTGTGCAGGTTCCACGTTGGCACCGGAATCCCTGGTGTTGCGCCGCACTACACTCCTTCACCAACACCTTCGAAGCAACCTCGTTTTCCTACTGGTTCGATTAAACCTTGGTTTCATACTGAGGGAAAACTTGCTGCTGCACTCATCATACCTTCCTCTTGGGGTTCCCAACTGACGTGTGACGTACAAGCATTGTTTCTGGCACTGTTGCCGGGGAGATATTCCCTCGTCAACTTAGAGCTAGCAACACGCTACACAAAGCCGATTCGGTCTTGATTTGAGAAGCAATCACCGTTGGCATTGTGAAAACCTTGCGGAATACCCACGCGTTTCGCTCATTCCAAATCTCTCATGTGACAAGCATCAAAAGCAACGCCAAAGATTTCTTTGCGGTGCCATTGGCAGAAATTATCGAATCCCAACATTCCTTGACCGAGACGAAAGAGGCCCAACGCGAAGTGTCAATCGACGAAAGCCAAGCCTAGAGATGATCCCGTTCCAAATCCTTAGAGTGTAGCGGCACTTGAAGAAGAGGTGTGCTCCGGATTTGGCCTCCCTATTACAAAGTTGGCAAAGACCACAATTTGGCCAACCCCGCCGATGTAGGCGATCAGACGTCCAAATTCTATCTTGAAGAAGGAGCCATGCAAAGAGCTTGCATTTCGGAGGGGCCCAATGCTTCCAAACCGCCTCCGTCATGGATGATAAAATCAAACCCTCGAATTATAATATATAGTACTCCCTCCGTTCCAAATTAGATGACTTCCATTTGTCCACATACGGATGTATCTATACTTGTAACATGTCTAGATACATCCGCATGTGGACAAATAGAAGTCATCTAATTTAGAACAGAGGGGGTATATGGTTATTCATATAGTGAGAATCTTTGAATTATAGTATATGGCTATTCATATAAAACAAATGGATCAATCTAAGAGAGATACAGATAGCACAGCAGCAGCAAAGTATGGGGCTCATCGAAGGAGCTTGCGATAAGCAGACACACCAGGAATTCCCGACTGCGATCGTCAGTTGTGGGCTTGTGGCCTAGCTAGCTGCCTTGACCCACCATGACACCATTGGCACTGCACTGATTGAATACCCCCACAAATTTATCCACTGACGCACTCATGTTTAGTTAGATCTAATCGCGCGTTGATCTCACTCAGAGATCTCTGAAAGCTGATGATGTGCTGTGAAAAGTTGGTGGTGTACAGGGGCGAATCAGCCAATCAGGCTATGGCGAAAGATCTTTAGAGGCAAAATCGTCATTAACTGGCAACAAGGACTACACCATGATGCCTGGGCCTCACTTGGGCAAGAACGGACACAAAACGTGCACAGTTGATTGATGTCCGCCCGATTTGGACCCAGGCAAGGGCAAGAAATCTCAAAGGACCATGGCTTGACATGTTCACATAAATACGGAGCGGAGGTGGTCGCTCTGTTCAGAAAAAAATAATACTGGAACTCTCTTCCATATGACATGGCGGCAGTCTATCGTATCAACTCCTATTCTGAAGTCTGCAACTTAATGATCTTCTTTCCACCTTAATAATGCGTACAACGCAACAAATGTCGAGGAGGAACACAAATTCTCGGAGTCAATAGTAGCTTGATATTTTTCCCTCTCTTTAGGCTACTACTAACATATATCTCAAATCCGTAAACAAAATTGGGCGGGGTGAAAGATCTTACGACATTATGGATTCATCTTTGTGGTAATGTTTCAAAGAAAACTATATTTTTTTTCCATCATCATTTGGTAGTGGTTCTAGCACCATAAGTGCAGATACAATGGTGCCGTCAGTCTTGTTTTAGGGAATGCGTGTAGCATAATGGTGAGCTGGGAAACAAATCGATAGAAAGTTTTGTCTTGCCTTAACTGTTTATCTAGCTCGTCCACTCCAAGCTTTTGTCCATTGTACTAGCTGTTGACATTTCTTGGGCATACATGTCCTAACTGAAATCTAACCAAAAAGAACTTTAGATTCACGGAAGTTTTAACGGAAAATCTATTCAGCAGGCGCCTGCTGTCTGGCAAAACCGGACGCTCCTTCCTCAGCCGTCGATTTCGGAGTGGACGGTCGTGATTTGCGTGAACAGTTTCAACTAAGTACACACACGATCTGAGTCAGTTGGTCCCCACGTCCGTGTTCTCACGACTCTCCCGGACCTCCCCCTCCACCACGCGTCCATCTGCGTCTACCTCCACCCATCCTCCGGCGCCCTCCTCGCCGCCGCCCATGGCGCCATGCCCGGCCACGGCGCGCGCCGCCGACTAGAGGCTCATCTCCTTGCTCTAGCCAGAAGGAGGTCTTGGTCCTTGACGTGGTCCGCGGTGGGGGCGTACAAGGGGCAGGCTCGCTGCGGACAACCAGGTAGAAGGGAGGTTGGAGACCAGGGCGGCTGTCGGCTGGGAGGCGTCGGCGCGAATAAGGGCGTCGCGGTGCTGGCGCCTCAGGAGCGTGATGGACTGGCTCGCTGTGGCCTTCGGAGTGCGAGATCTGGGGGAAGGCGGCTAGCATGCTGGTAACTTGGCCGGCAGCCGCGAGGCCCTCCGACTTGGCGTCATGCGGCGCGTGGCTGGGGAGCTCGGTGTTGATCCGGTGAAGGTCCTGGCTAGAGTCGCCGGCTGGTCAGAGTTTGTTCGATGCATAGTTGAGAATTTATCCCTTCTACTGTACTTCTCTGTACATGCAGCCGCACCTGAATAGTCGACCAATTTTCCTCGTCTTGACCAACCCCTGTTGAAACATCTCTCTATCATAATGGCGTGCTGATCTAATGGTGTTTGATCTGTAGTGTCCAAGTATGAAGTATTCCTTGTGATGTTCTTATTTGAGTCAGAGGGACATGGCAAAATTGGAATATTTGAAGTTTTCTGGTCATAATTGCTGTACTCTTTTGTTGATTTGTCTACAAGGACAGTACTTCTTTGTTCGTTGAGGGCAAGATGTATTTAAGATCTGATGCTTCGAGCTCAGCTGCATAAAATGGTCTTGATTCTAGGTCTACGTTCCTTCATTATTTTGCTTAGCTTTAGTAGTTAAAAGTGAAAAGGTCAAGCATAATTGAAGTGGTCTATGTGTTTTTGTTGAATAAGCAATATGAACATTGAAAATTGTCTGCTATATATAGTTCCTACTTGCTTGTTAATTATTTCCCTGAGTTCGTGAAAATCATAGGTTAAGTTATCTATTTATAGGTGCCCTGAGTTTGGCGAAACGGAAGAATGTCGCTAAGCGATTGATTCCTGAGGTATGACCATGACGGCTCTGGCAATGGCACAAGTGGTGGTGGTAGTGGGTGGCGAAGGTTTCATGGTTTGTGACCTCGTGTCGGCGATTGTCCTTGCTAGAGCCGGTCTATGGCGTGGGGTCGTTGCTTGATGAGGCGCACGTCCGTTTTGACTGCCTCAGTGATCGCTTTCGTGCCCTCTCGCTCCTTCTCGGAAAACCCTACTCTATGTTCATGATATATGATACAGTTACCATGCATCATGTAATTATCCACCATGAAATCGTTATATTTAACCATAGTTACCCACCCAATACTGGTGGAATTACCCACCCTGTACCAATAAAGTTACCCATGTCATAGTTATCCACGACGAAATCACTCGGTAATATTTACCCAACCAATACTGATAGAGTTACCCACCCAGTACTGATAAAGTTATCCATGTGTTTTCATGTGGATTTATCCACCACAACATCAATATAGTTACAATACTCTCTCGGTAATATTTACCCACCCAATACTGAAGAAGTTACCCATTCAGTACTGATAAAATTACCCATGTGTTTTCACGTGTAGTTATCCATCACGAAATCTGTGTAGTTACCCTACTCTCTCGTTAATAGTTACTACCCAATACTGATTGAGTTACCCACCCAGTACTGATAAAGTTACCCATGTATTTTTATGGTGTAGTTCTCCACCACGAAATTTATTTAGTTACCACACTCTCTCGGTAATACTTACCCACCCAATACTGAGGAGTTACCCATCCAATACTTATAAAATTATAAATGTGTTCATGATGTAGCTGTCCATAACATACTCTCTCTAATATTTACCCACCCAATCTTGATAGAGTTACCCATCCGGTACTTATGAAATTATCCATGTGTTCATGACGTAGCTATCCACCACGAAATCGATACAGTTACCATGTCCTCTAAATTATAGTTACGAACACAATGACCAACTTTTTTATGGTGTAGTTGTCGCTATAAATTGATAGTTATCATTCTAATACTTATAAAGTTTTACGATTATTTTAGTGTACAGTTACCAACTTGTGCACGATAAATTTACCATCACAAAGTGATTTTCACTTATGAAAAACTTGGTGTGATAATTTAAAAACTCAAAAAAGTCGAAAAAACAACAAAAAATGATTCTATTTTAACTTGAAAACTAATCGTTAATAGGGTGGGTAACTTACGTACTATAACCCAGATAACTCCCGTGTTATAGGTGGGTAACTTTTGGCCCGAAAAAAAAGTTATCAGAATATGTCAACATGGGATCTAGTTTCGAATATCTCGTCGCGACTAGCTCAACGGTGAAAACGGATTCTAAATCGGATAAACGGTTTGGGATACAAAACATTTTGAATTTTTGAAATTTGCATTTAATGCGATATGACATCAGCTTTTTGACTTTTTCTGCATGCATGCAGGAGGGCCATTTCTCTAGCTTCACCGTGCATAGACATTTGCTAAACAGCAGGCGCCTTTCGTCTAGTCATGTCCATTTAGTTAACATACTCTCTCAATAATAGTTGAACACTCCAATAGTGTAACACCCAATACTGATAAAGGTACACATGTTTACCATACTCTTTGGGTAATAGTTACCACCCAATACTGACTGAGTTACCCACCCAGTATTGATAAAGTTATTCATGTGTTTTCATGGTGTAATTATCCACCACAAAATCAATTTATTTACCATACTCTTTCGGTAATATTTACCACCTCAATACTGGTGGAGTTACCCATCCAGTACTGATTAAGTTACCCATGTGTTTTTGTGTATAGTTATCCACGACAAAATCAATGTAGTTACCATACTGTCTTGGTGATAGTTACCACCCCAATACTGATAAAGTTACCACCCAGTATTGATAAAGTTACCCATGTGTTTTCATGTATAGTTATTCATCACAAAATCGTTATAGTTACCCTACTCTCTCGATAATAGTTATCACGCAGTATGAATAAAGTTACCATGTATGTTTTCATGTGTAATTATCCACCACAAAATCGTTATAGTTACCCTTATCTCTCGATAATAGTTACCACCCAATACTGATGGACTTACCCACTTAGTACTGATAAAGTTACTCATTTGTTTTCATCGTGAAGTTATCCAACACGAAATCAATGTAGTTACCATACTCTCTCGGTAATAGTTATCCACCCAATATTGATCGAGTTACCCACTCAGTACTTATGTAGTTATCCATGTGTTTATGATGTAGTTATACACCACGAAATCGATGTAATTACCATGTCATCTAAATAATAGTTACGAACACAATGCCCATCTTTTTTATGTGTAGTTTCACTATGAAATTGACAGTTATCATTCTAATACATATACACGATAAATTTACCATCTCAAAGTGTTGTGGTAACTTAAAATCTCATAAAAAATCTAAAAGAACAACAAAAAATGGTTCTATTTCAACCCAAAAACTAATCGCTAATATGCTGGGCAACTTATGTATTCAAGCCTTGGTAACTTATATGTTACGGGGGTGGTAACTTTTGTGCCAAAAAAAAAATTTCGCCAAAACATATCGACATGAGATCTAGTTTTGAAGATCTCGTCGCGACTAGTCCAACGGTGAAAACGGATCTTAAATCAGATAAACGGTTTTGGCTAAAAACTTTTTGAATTTTCGAGTTTCGCATTTAATGCGGGATGACATCAGCTTTTTTGGATTTTTGTGCATGCATGCAAAGGAGTGCTATTCTATCTCTCAATCCCGTGCGTTTTGGCCTGCACGCATGCGCATGCATGCATGAGTTCGGTGATTAACAAAAATTATCCTTACGCCTTACGGTTATGCCAAATATAAGGCGCCTTACACATAGTCGTTCCCAAGTTTTAATTGCTAGACATATATACTTTTGGGTAACGCTAAGTGATAGCTCGATGTGTAATCTGTCTCTATTACCATCTCTAGATTTTTTCGGAAAGGGTAATCCCTTTTTTCTCTGCACACGATCGTGTTAATTTATTGCAAGTTTACAACCTTATAAGAGCATAACGAAAATGCTCTGAAGCTAAAGCAATCACAATTATATGGATCATAAGTCTTTCTGCTAGACCGTCATTTAAATTAGATGTACACAACCTGATCTACCATCTAAACTTTTTTTTTCGATAAAGGGATCTATATTACTTAAATAGTTTTAAGTATTACACCCGGCCCCTGCATAGATAGGATGCACACAGCCCTACCAAGTTCACAAGTCTCGAAGCAACAAAAAATAAAAGGCGAATTACATATCAAAATGAGAAATTATAGAGACGCCTATGATGGTGGTGGTGGAGGGCCAATCCGAAAATTATGCTGCCATCCATGCTGGGAAAAGAACTCCCTTGCCGCAGCCTCCAACCGAGAGGACACCTCCAGAAACAGGTCGCGGTGCTCCACACGCTGTAGGGACGACCATGATCGTAGTGTAGCCGTACACCGGTAGATAACCTGCATAACAGAAATATTTTTATCATTAAAAGTCTTGTCATTTCTACTTAGCCATAGCGGCCAAATAACGGCAATCGCTCCCACCCTAATAAGAAGTTTAAACCTAGAGTCCACTCCGTTTAGCCAGTTGCCGAATTTTTTCGCAACGCTACGTGGGGGCAATAAGTTAGAACTTATCTGGATGGCTGACCATATAGATCTAGCAAATTTGCACCGGAAGAATAAATGCTTAATTGTCTCATCATGATGACAGAAGACGCACTTTTTACTTCCGTGCCAATTGCGTTTGGCAAGGTTATCTTTTGTAAGAATTACCCCTCGACGAAGATACCATGCAAACACTTTAGTTTTTAGCGGGATCTTCATCTTCCAAATTTTCTTATTATTATCGACTAGAACATCAGGATGGATTAACGCCTTGTACATAGAATCAACCGAGAATATACCATTCTTGTTGAGCTTCCATAAAAATTTATCTGAGCCTTGTGTCAGCTGGACCGAGTCTATCCGCAATTGCAGAGCATTCCAAGATGCTTGCCTAGAGCCAAATAAACTTCTTCTGAACGAAACATTCGGTGGGGAAGTTCCCATCACCTTAGCGAGCGTGTCACCTTTGTTCCGCACAATATTGTACAAGGGCGGATATTGTTCTCGGAGTGTGGTTTGGCCTAGCCAGGTATCCTCCCAGAACCTAATTTTTGAACCATCCTTAATAGAGAAAGATCCATGCGGGAAGAAGAACTTCTTAGTGGCCATAAGACCAGCCCAGAAGTGGGAATCACCAGGTTTCCAAATAACCTAAGATAACGCTTGAGATCCCACATACTTTCTCCTGAGGAGGGTTTTCCAAACACCATCTTCAGCAAGAAGCTTGAAGATCCATTTACCAAGCAGGGCTCGATTCTTGACCTCAAGGTCATGAACACCGAGTCCTCCTTGGTCCTTGGGACAGCAAACCACACTCCACTTAGTCAGTCGATATTTTCTTTTCTCACTATCACCTTGCCAAAAGAATCTTGATCGAAAGTAGTCCAATCGTTTTAAGACTCCTTTCGGAAGTTGGAAGAAAGAAATCATATACAGTACCATGTTTGTTAGTACTGAGTTTATGAGAACTAATCTTCCTCCCAAGGATAATAGTTTGCCTTTCCAACTATTTAAACGGATTTGAAGTCTCTCCTCTACCAATTTCCATTCAACATTTGTGAGCCTACGATAGTGGATCGGAATACCCAAATAGTTGATAGGAAACTGGCCTTGCCCGCAGCCGAATAAATCAGCATACAACGAGGCATTTTCTTGGGCCTCACCAAAGCAGAACAATTCACTCTTATGAAAATTTATTTTTAGACCCGATAATTGCTCGAACGCAGACAAAATGAGCTTTAAATTTCGAGCTTTCTCAATGTCATGTTCCATAAACAGAATTGTATCATCGGCGTATTGAAGAATGGATAAGCCACCATCAACGAGATGCGGTATCACACCTTCAATTTGGCCATCAGCCTTTGCACGTTCAATCATAATTGCCAGCATATCCGCCACTATGTTAAATAGCATTGGCGATAGCGGATCACCTTGTCTCAGTCCCTTTTTGGTCTACAAGTGTTTACCAACGTCATCATTGACTTTAATGGCTACACTTCCTCCCGAAACAAAGCTATGAATTAATGCACACCACTCTTCAGAAAAGCCTTTCATTCTGAGTGTCTGCTGAAGGAAAGACCATTTAACTTTATCATAAGCTTTTTCAAAATCTATTTTCAGAATTACCCATTCAACTTTTTCCTATGTAGTTCGTGAACTGTTTCGTGTAGGATTGCCACCCCATCTAGGATGTTCAGTCCTTGCATGAAAGCAGTTTGGGAAGGACGAACCACAAGGTCTGCCACACTGTTCAACCGAATCGTAGCGACTTTAGTGAATATTTTAAAACTAACATTAAGAAGGCAGATAGGTCTGAACTGTTGAATCCTTTCTGCCTCGTTAACCTTAGGTAATAAAATTATTTCACCAAAATTCAACCGGAACAATTCTAATTGTCCATCATGAAGCCAGCTGAACAACTGAAGGAGATCGGCCTTGATGACATCCCAGAAGTTCTGGTAGAATTCAGCCGGAAAACCATCAGGCCTAGGGGCTTTGTTGTGTTCCATTTGGAAAACCGCCTTTCTCACTTCATCCTCTGAATAGAGGGCAGTAAGTAGGGTATTTTCCTCTTGTGAAACCTGGGATATATCATCTGTTCGAGACTCTTCCAGTGAGAAGTTCCCTTTCCTCGGGTGCTCCGAACAAATTTTTGTAGTAATTAGTAATGTACGACTTTAGTTGCTCGTGTCCCTCAATCGTTCCCTCATCCTATATCAAGGAGTGAATACGTTTCTTGCTATGTCTGCCATTGGCAATACTGTGGAAGTATCTAGTATTCGCATCCCCTTCCAGTATGAATTGGGCTTTAGAACGTTGATACCACTTAAGCTACTCCTCACGCAAAAGTTTGGCTATTTGCACATTCGATTGGCTCTTAAGCTCAATTTCTTGCGGGGATAACAAACGAACTTCTGCTAATTCCTCAAGTGCATCAATAATTGCGGAGAGTCGCACTTTTTCTTTTTTAAGTAAACCTGTTGTATGTCTTGCCCATCCAACAAGATGTGTGCGTAGTGCACGAATCTTGTTGTTCCATCTCTGGATAGGGGTAATTCCGGCAACAAATCTTTCCCAAATTCTTTTAACCATCTCATGAAAGCCCTCACGGTGCAACCATCCAAGTTCAAACTTGAAACGCTGGTTACACGATGGTCTAGGCCTACCGGTGGTCAATAAAATGGGAGCATGGTCTGACAGACCCTCAATACGCTCTAGAGCCCGTACTGACACCATAGGGAACCTGGATTCCCAATCAGTATCCATTAGTACACGGTCTAGCTTTTCATATGTAGGTTCTGGGAGATAATTTGCCCAAGTGAATTGTCTCCCAACCATTGACACCTCTCTTAAGCTCAAGCTGTCAATAACCGCGTTGAACAAAAGGGGCCAACGATTGTCAAACCGGCCTCTACTCTTATCGAATCGAAAACGAAGCAAATTGAAATCCCCCAATGATAAAAGGGTGTGGGTTATCCTTTGCTAAGTTAACCATCTCTCGGAGGAAGGCAACCTTAGAGTCTTCCTGGGCAGGCCCATACACAGCGACAAGACTCCAAATGAAATTGTTGGCTTTGTTACGGATGTGCATTTTAATATGAAAATCATCATCTGAAACAGCCAACACTTCCATGGTTTCTGTATTTACGCCTAGTAAAAGACCCCCAGAGCGTCCACGAGGAGGGCGGGAGTACCAAGCAATGTCTATACCGCCTGAAAGTCGGTCCAGTTGACTTTGCGAGAAATCACGCCTGTCCGTCTCAGAAATAGCTAAGAAGTCCAAATTATGATCCCGTACAGAATGAGCGAAGTGCAAATATTTAGCCAAGCCACCAAGACCTTTGCTATTTGCAAACATGTCATTCATTGGGAAACTATGGGAGATTTGGAAAACTTAGCCCGTTTCCGGGACAACTTGTTAGATGCAAGTTTAGATTTTCGACCGGATGCTTGTAACTCATACAACGAGCACATCCCGTCCTCATCCAAACCTATCTCCGACACTTCACCAATTAAATGAGAAAGAAGCTGACCATCTGATGTGGCATTCGCTACTTCTTCATCCAAATAAGTGGCGGCCAACCCACTCGAGACTTTCGGAATAACCGTTAGACGGTCAAATTCCATATGCCTCAAGACGTTAGTTGATAAAGCAATTCGTTTTTTATTAGAACCAAGTTTTACACCTACACTAATTAACTTCGAATTAATTGACGGAGATGAAAAAGAAAGAAATGACTTTGAACACGTATCCATACCATGCGAGTCTAGGTTCCGCTCCACTTTGCGACGCATCGCCTTCTGCATGGAATCCTCGTCCGTGGCAGTAGCTCCGTCTGACGCCACCACAAACCTCCCGCTGCGACGAGTCGGAGTGATACCGTCCTCGAAGGCCGTGGTGGAGGGAGGTGGTGTAAGTGGCGGGACGGTGCCCACGATGCCGCACGAGGTAGGCTCAGAAGCAACAGCATGGGTCGGCGGTGTTAGTGTAGCAGTCGACCCAGCCATCGGTCCAGCCGGTGTCGTCTCAAAGGACGGAGAGTGATACGTCCAAAACGTATCTATAATTTTTGATTGTTTCATGCCATTTTTATGCTTTTAGCACTTGTTTTATATTAAGTTTATTATTTATTTGGACTAACCTACTAATAGTTGCAAAAGTGCACAATGTTCTTGTTTTACTCTTTGATGTGTAGAAATTATCAAGAATACAAGAGGAAACCTTGTTGGAGTCGAATTGGGACTTTCCTGAAATCTGTCTGAGAACTTTTTACGAAGTTTGCCAGTTTGACCCTCGAAGATGACGTCAAATGGAGACCTGGCTGTTACGAAAGTTGTCACAATTTTCCATACGAAGATTTTAAGCCCGAGATCAGCCCAATCGGAGTTCGGACGCGGCCTGTAGGCCCGTTTTGGTGGAACCCTAAAAGGGGGTGACGGAAATCCGAGAAGATATATAAAGGGAGGAAACCTAATTCGTGGAGGACTCCTCCACCCACGAATTTCAGCCACCAAAAGCCACGTTTTTGCCTCCCCCATGGATCCCATCTCCATGGGGGAGGGCTCCCAAGAAGCCATGAAGGAGGGAGGCTAAGGGGCGGCGCTCCCCAAGCTTGCCGGCGGCGGGGAAAGGAGTTCCCCGCACCGCCGGCGCCGCCGCCGCCCTGCGCCGCCGCGCTGCCCCTCTCCGCCGTCTTCACCGCCATCTCCATCACCATCTCCTCCTTGTATTCAGTGGTTCATCCTCCCACAAACCTCTGTACCGTCCTATGTAAACATGGTGTTTGATGCTATAATATTTATCCTATGATTTACATCATGTTTCCGTAGTTTATTTGTCTTTTGATTGCTTAATTGAATGCATGAGGTTCATTAGAGTTGTATGTCTATATGGTGCTGTCCTTTGGTGTCCATTATATTTGTGCGCGCATGGATCAAACACCCTAGGGTTGGTAGTATTTGTAACGAAGCGGGGGAAGTTCTGCCGGAGTGACAGAAACCTGAGAACGCGAACCGATTAGTTGCACGTATGGGAGTAAGAGGACCTTGAACTTAAGGCTATGGTTGGGGAAACCTTAATGCATTGTTAGTATTTGCGGATGCTTTCTAACAATCCAATCATATAGTACTTGTAATCCCAAGTAGTGGAGTGCATGTATATTTAGCCTCTCCCACATAGAAAACTGCATCGAAGACAATGAACCAAGTACCTTCACTAATTAATCTTGGACAAAGCCACCACAATTACCACCACTTTTCCACACTCATGGTACTGTTAGTATATGGTTACTTAGTGTATTTTATTGCTGCAGCACTAACATTTACTTTCTTGTATTTATTATCTTGCAAAACTACCTCTCATACCCGTATTGCTACCGTAGTTTTATTTTCTAGATAATGCAAACGTTTAGTGTGCGTAGAGTTGTATCAGTGGTTGATAGAACTTGAGAGAATACTTATCCTACCTTTAGCTCCTCGTTGGGTTCGACACTCTTACTTATCGAAAAGGCTACACGCGATCCCCTATACTTGTGGGTTATCAAGACCTTTTCTGGCGCCGTTGCCGGGGAGCCATAGCGTAGGTTAATGTTCTTGTGTGCACTTGTTTGCTTTATCTCTAAGTAGTTTTTATTTTCAGTATTAAGTTGTTCTTTATCTTACTATGGATAGGGAATGCGAATTACAAAAAAAATTAGGTGTAGTTGTTATCTAAAAACGTTTTCAAAAAGAAAAGTGATTGGAAAGATGAGTAATGGTTAAATGGGGGTCGACCTTGAACACTTGTGTTCATGCCTATGAAACCAAAACAAATCTTTCCATGGAAGCTTTTCATTAAAAACATGTAAATATTGTGTATATACCTCTGTACATAAAAATAAAATGCTAATTATAGTCTTTAGTTAATTGAAAGTTGATAGTTTTACTTTGCTGTCCAGAAACAGATTTTCTGTGCTCCACCGTATTAAATGTTTAAAATCACCAGAACGTGATCTTGATCTGAAATTTCTTGAGTGCAAAGTGATGCTTATTAGCTTTCTTTCATTAGACTAACTTTTTCTGATTTAAGGTACGTAGATAGGTCGAAAAATTCGATCTTTACTGACTGTTCTGTTTAGACAGATTTTGTGCTTCTCTGTAAATAAAATCGTGATAAATCTCAGAATAGTATTTTGACTTGAAAATTTTTGTGCATAAACCTGAGATTATTATCTTTCTTTCATTAGACTAAAGTTTTTCGATTTGAGCTACTTAACTATCTCGTTGAATGCCATCTTTACGGACTGTTCAGTTTTGACAGATTTCTTTGTTTATTCAATATTGTACTTGGTGTTGTTAGTTTCATTAGTTTTTCGACGGACAACGGAAATCATGAACACCTTAGTATATACAGTGGCTAATGTTGAGTAAAAATTATAAAACTTGTCAATGCTTGAACATGAGTGGATTTTATTTAATGAGTACTAACCCTACTAATGAGTTTTGTGAAGTTTTATGTGGATGTAGCTTATAAGATCTAATCAATATGGTGATATGAGATGAATAAGAAGACGCAAGAGCTCAAGCTTGGGGATGTGTAGGTGCATCCCAAGAACATATTCAAGAAGATACAATCATCTAAGCTTGGGGATGCCCGAGTCATCCCCCTATTCATCAACTAACATGAGGTTGTCTCGTTCATACTCTATATTACCCGTCCACATGATATGTATTGTCTTAACTTGTATTATAATTGCTTTTATATGTCTTGGTTTTACCTTCTTTAGTTTTATTAGGCTCCTTATTTGGTTTCGATTGCTTCTTTACTTTCACTTATAAATTCAAAATAACAAAAATATTTTCTTTTGTTTTGCTTCTTTGTTTGGTTCTTTATTTTAATTTTATTTGGGTTTTACTTTTGATTTTTATTTAGAGTTTTCCTTGCTGTAGCTAGCATGTTTAGGTCTTGCTTAGCCTCTGGTTTCTTAGTTTATCAAAAATAAAGTACCAAGTTTTATCCATTTAGCTTAGTTGATACATATGTAAAAAGTGATTTTCTGTTTTCGGTATCTACTGCTTATTGCGCGATTTTTCATATTTTACTGGAAGCTCTAAAAATCACGAAAAAATTACTGATGTTGTAGCACCTAATCCTCTGCATGTACAAAAATTGGCTAAAATTTCGGGCATGTTTAAGTGCACCTAAAAATTGCGTTTTCCAGCTGCTGTTTTTCTGGACAGATTCTGACTTTTGTTGCAAGAGTGGCCTCTTTTCGTTTTCATTTGATTTTTAATGGTTCTTACCTTTCATTTATAAGTTGGCCATTTAAGCAACCTTTCTGTAACTTAAAAACAAAATTTTATTTGGTTTAATAGTAGCACTTGGGAAATATTATCTATTGTACTAATGTCTAACCGCAGAAAAGAATGGGAAAGTTTTTGTGTTGAAGTTTTTTCACAGAGAATGAAGGAACACCAAACTATGGAATATTGAAGAATTACCAAAGTCATAAGCTTGGGGATGTCCCCGCATCCCTCTTCATCAATAACCCCACGGTTTGCAAACCTTTAAACTTTGTTTTTTGAGCAACATAGGAACTTAACTAAACTTGAAGCGGCTGTATTTTATTATCTATTTATCTTAGCATCAAACACCAGTTACATTAATAAGTGGATCGTCACATATTTTATTTATCCTCTGTTTTCAATGTTTACTTGGTTAATGGATTACTTGTTGAAACTTAAAAATGATGTGTGAATAATACTGTTTAGTAGTTTATGTTTTCTTATGGTTAGTCTCAACTAGCTAATAGTGCATATTATGTTATTTTGATATCAACATGCATTGTCCTGTTCATAAGATGGTATGGTATTGTGGTATCCTCCTCTGAATAATTCACTTGAATCGACTTGGCACATGCTCACACATGTTATGACTGAAAAATAAAAGTCAATTAAGCCTTGATGATCTATTTTGCCTCAGAGTTTTAGTATCGTTTTTATGCCTCCGTTAATTTTATTTTGTCGCAAGCATGATTATGACCGTTATCGCTCTCGTGGTTGTCGCTTCCCAGTCTATTGCTAGCCTTCACTTGTACTGAGCGGGAATGCTGCTCGTGCATCCAAATCCTTAAAACCAAGTTATCCCAAAGAGTCCACCAAAAAATTCCTATGCATGGTATTTCAAGCCATTCCAAGTAAATTTGCATGTGCTACCTTTAAAACCTTCAAAATATTTCTCTTTTTGTGTCAATGTTTACTAGCTCATGAGGAATTAGTGTGGTTATTCTTTATTCTATTTGTCAAATGGACTTTTACACCTGGACTAGTGGCATATACATCCGCTTATCCAATAACTTGCAAAAAGAGCTGGCAACGGGGTGCCCAGTCCCAATTAATTACAACTTTAACCAATTAATTCTCTTCACACTTTTGCCCTGATTCATCAGTAAGCAATGACAAACAGTGAAATACCTGAATGTGTGTAAACCAAAGAGAAAGAGGGATGATCTGCCTTGCTGGTAGAAATAACGTCCTTCATGGGAGCCGCTCTTAAAAGTCCGTTTGACAGGTAGAATACTGTTCTCACCCGCTACCATTCGTTGACAATTAACAAACACCTCTCAAAACATTTTTACCTCTGTTTTTAAAACAAAAAGCTCTAGCACGTGTTAATCCCTGCTTCCCTCTGCGAAGGGCCAATCTTTTATTTTTATGTTGAGTCACCATCCTTTCTTTGAGCACTTCTTCGAGAGCATAGCTGTCGTTCTTAGTGTAATGTGCTTGTCCCAGAATACGATTAATTGAGGTATAACCATGATGCTTTTATCTTTGATATCTCTATATCTAGTCTTCACTTGAACTTCAGAGGTGCCTTGGCATTTATGTTTTGCTCCACAATTAAGGGCAAGCGAGATACCACTCTATCATGCTTTATTATGGTCATTACAATCTTGTTGATGTTTATAAATTTCATGTTATAAGCTCTTAGTTCGTTGATACTTTTCATTAGGAAACATGATTGCTAAGTTTTATTATCCATACATCATGCAATTGTTAAAGACCTGATCATAGCATTTACAATCAAAAATTATTTTGTTATCATTTACCTACTCGAGGACGAGCAGGAATTAAGCTTGGGGATGTTGATACGTCCAAAACGTATCTATAATTTTTGATTGTTTCATGCCATTTTTATGCTTTTAGCACTTGTTTTATATTAAGTTTATTATTTATTTGGACTAACCTACTAATAGTTGCAAAAGTGCACAATGTTCTTGTTTTACTCTTTGATGTGTAGAAATTATCAAGAATACAAGAGGAAACCTTGTTGGAGTCGAATTGGGACTTTCCTGAAATCTGTCTGAGAACTTTTTACGAAGATTGCCAGTTTGACCCTCGAAGATGACGTCAAATGGAGACCTGGCTGTTACGAAAGTTGTCACAATTTTCCATACGAAGATTTTAAGCCCGAGATCAGCCCAATCGGAGTTCGGACGCGGCCTGTAGGCCCGTTTTGGTGGAACCCTAAAAGGGGTGACGGAAATCCGAGAAGATATATAAAGGGAGGAAACCTAATTCGTGGAGGACTCCTCCACCCACGAATTTCAGCCACCAAAAGCCACGTTTTTGCCTCCCCCATGGATCCCATCTCCATGGGGGAGGGCTCCCAAGAAGCCATGAAGGAGGGAGGCTAAGGGGCGGCGCTCCCCAAGCTTGCCGGCGGCGGGGAAAGGAGTTCCCCGCACCGCCGGCGCCGCCGCCGCGCTGCCCCTCTCCGCCGTCTTCACCGCCATCTCCATCACCATCTCCTCCTTGTATTCAGTGGTTCATCCTCCCACAAACCTCTGTACCGTCCTATGTAAACATGGTGTTTGATGCTATAATATTTATCCTATGATTTACATCATGTTTCCGTAGTTTATTTGTCTTTTGATTGCTTAATTGAATGCATGAGGTTCATTAGAGTTGTATGTCTATATGGTGCTGTCCTTTGGTGTCCATTATATTTGTGCGCGCATGGATCAAACACCCTAGGGTTGGTAGTATTTGTAACGAAGCGGGGGAAGTTCTGCCGGAGTGACAGAAACCTGAGAACGCGAACCGATTAGTTGCACGTATGGGAGTAAGAGGACCTTGAACTTAAGGCTATGGTTGGGGAAACCTTAATGCATTGTTAGTATTTGCGGATGCTTCTAACAATCCAATCATATAGTACTTGTAATCCCAAGTAGTGGAGTGCATGTATATTTAGCCTCTCCCACATAGAAAACTGCATCGAAGACAATGAACCAAGTACCTTCACTAATTAATCTTGGACAAAGCCACCACAATTACCACCACTTTTCCACACTCATGGTACTGTTAGTATATGGTTACTTAGTGTATTTTATTGCTGCAGCACTAACATTTACTTTCTTGTATTTATTATCTTGCAAAACTACCTCTCATACCCGTATTGCTACCGTAGTTTTATTTTCTAGATAATGCAAACGTTTAGTGTGCGTAGAGTTGTATCAGTGGTTGATAGAACTTGAGAGAATACTTATCCTACCTTTAGCTCCTCGTTGGGTTCGACACTCTTACTTATCGAAAAGGCTACACGCGATCCCCTATACTTGTGGGTTATCAGAGAGCTAAGTGTCGAAGTCAAAAGCTCATCCGTCCCTCCAGAAGACAGTGCACCGAACTGAGCAGCCAGGGGAGGCGATGGTGGAGTCGCAGCCTCCCCCCGGCCCAGCTCAACAGCGGCAATCGCTCCATCCGCCCAGCTGTGGCCTGCTGCGGTCCCGGGCGATCCAGGCAGCCCAACTGCGGTCCAAGGCACGGGAGGCGAGGTCGAGGTAGCCACCTCCCGTTGGCCCAGCCCAGCTGCAGTCGCCATCCCTGCTGCCAGCCCACCTGAGGGCGCTAGTGGCCCAACCAGCGGTGGCGAAAACAGCCCAGCTGGTCCACCAAATTGCAGCGATGCTGCTGCATCCTCCTGGCTAGAGTGGGGTATTGGACCAGCAGCTTGCACTCCACTCTCCCCAATAGACATCCCCTCCACAGAAGTCACCGGCCTGATCAAACTTGGAGATGATCTCCGAATACTCTCCACAATCTCTATCCCTCGAGGGCGTACGTGGGTTAGGGTTGTAAGGAGTAATCACTCGAACCGGCCCCATTGTAGACAGAACATTAGGGGCTACTGATTTGCCATGGTTAGATGCCGAAGGCCCGTCCATGCCCTTCTCAAAGCCTTCGTCCTCGTCAACATCATCACCCTTACGTCGCCAAAAATAGGGAACAAAGTTGGCATCCGGAACGAAATCAGCCGCCTCGCGACGGAAGAAGTACTCATATTCCTTGAGCTTCACCACACAGGCTGCCCCAACATATGGACCATTAGAATTCACACTCTTCTCAAGGAGCTTAGGATTAAGCATGCCCACCAGAATGCGCACAACACCGCAGCTCCGATAGGTAGCCAAATCCATGTCAAGAGTAGTCCCAATGAGTGAACCAACAGCCCAAAAGCCCAAGAAATGCCTCACCGCATACGGCACCCCCTTCACGTGAACCCAGACTTTCTGTAGCACTCTAGACGGTGGTATGTGCTCGGTCTTCCACACAGAAACAACAGCCTGAGACTTGTAGGAGGGAATGTTCATTTGTAAACCATCCATCCTCTGAAGATCCGCAAAAGACGGTAACCCGATCAGGAATGCATCAGCCCCATGTGGTAGAGCCTCCCAGTTCCAGTCAGAACTCGATGGGCACATCCTAGACAACAGACTCTCAATGGCTGCCGCCGGAACCGCATCACCAATAATCGTGACCAGCGCAGTAGATGAACTCGACGGAATAAGGTGCTTCTTATAGACGCTATCAGGAAACTGTACAAACATCGTCTCATTGGTGCCAAAACCTGAAGTAAAAACAGCTGGCTTCGGGAGTTTCAGTGTCGGACACCTAACTGTTGGGTGCAATGTATTATCACACACGAGACAGTAATGTTCCACCGTGCACTCCTTGCTTGAATGAGTGTTCACCGCACACTTCCAACACACCTTTTTTGCCTTACTTTTACCCACAGCTACTGACCCAACTTGCTGTATCAAACTTCCATCCGAGGGATTCCCACCATCCACGAAGCCAGCACCGGAACCAAACTGATTAGCAACCACAGCCGTACCTTGACCTTGCAAGGACACCGGTTGCTGCCCCTGAGGATGGCCTGCGGTGGATTAGGCTGCTGCTGCATCTGGCCATATTGCACGGCCTGCACCGTCGGCACAAATTGTTGCACAGGCTGCTGCTGCGCCACCACACCTTGCGACGCATTTTTATTTTTCTTGCGTTTGGGTCGTGGCATCACCTATCCCAACGCCGGCTGAGGTGCTTGCTGCTGAAACGCCGGGTAACCTGCCGACGGCATTGCTTGGAACTGTTGCGGGAGCTGGAACTGCTGCGGAGCCTGAAACTGCGGCGCGTACATGGGCAAGTACGCCGGCGGCCCGTACTGCTGAGAGGGCTGCTGGAGAGGATGGAGCGGCGCTGGTCCCATCGGAGGAACGAACGGTGCGCCACTCGGCGGCACTGAAAATCCGCCAAAGGTCATCGGCGCCCCTGTCGGGGAATACTTTGTGGATTAACCCGCGGCCCGTATTGATAAGTGCGACCCACTTTACTCACACCAGAAAAGGCCTGCATGAAAGCAAGCCCAATATCGCACCGCCAAAGAGAGAATCTGGAAGACATATCCTGGAAGACGTAAGGACGAGTTAGTCTCCAAATAGGTTCCAGTCGATATATTCCTTGTGGAGGAAGTTTCCTTTGTAACCTAGCGAGCCTCTGTGTATATAAAGATGACTCACAGGACTTAGAGGAGGACAAGCGATCAAGCCCTCAAACCCTAGTTCATACGGCGAGTACCGAGATCGGATCGCCTCCATTGTAACACCACATATATCATATCAATACCAATCTAGGGTAGGCAGGAAGTAGGTCTTTACCTCACATTGAGGGGCCGAACCTGGGTAAATCTGTGTTCATCTTTGTTCCTGCGATCCCAAGCTCGGAGACGATTGACTCGCGTAATCCCACACCTACGAAGTCATCCATGACATCTGACGTGACAAACCCACGACAACCCCCTGTCCGGAGGACTGCCCGACGCCGGCCGCCCCGATGCCGGCGAGCTGGTTCGGAGCATGCTGCGTGTCCCCGGCACCGTCTGCTGCTGGACGAAGCTCGGCGGCGGGAGCTGCTGGTGAAGGCCCGGCATCGATTGCAGCAGCTGAGACGAGGTCGCCGACAGTCGGATGGAGCCACCCCGTGAACCTCCGCCTGGTGGCAGCCGCTGCGGTGCCCCGGCCATCCGACTAGCAGGAGGCGAGCCAGTAACCGCGGCGAAGGAGCGAGGCCACTGGACCACGGGACGCAGAGTAGCAGGTGGCGACGGAGAGCACGGAGGAGGAGGAGTCGATGGAAGTTGGGTCGATGGCGGCGCGGTGCGAGAGTCGAGGGTTGACGAAGGACTCGCTCGGCTCCAGAACACCTTGAACCAACGGCGTGGATGAGTCGGAACCATCGAACGGCCAGGATCAACCGCATGCAGGTGGGCCCCACAGTCCAGCGGTTTGGGAGTTTGAATTCCAGAGCGTGATTTCGCCGTAACCGAATCCGGGAAGGTCGGATCGATCCTCTCCGCCGAGCTCGTCGCCGAGAACGCCGTGGACTCTCCCTGCGGCACCCTCACCGCCGGAGTTGAGCCCTCCCGCTCCACGATAGCCTTGTCGATGAAGTTCCCCAGGACCGGCGGCGGCGTG
Organism: Poa pratensis; assembly: GCA_947311845.1. NCBI lineage: Eukaryota > Viridiplantae > Streptophyta > Magnoliopsida > Poales > Poaceae > Poa > Poa pratensis. The sequence goes on along the minus strand of CAMZMU010000042.1, from coordinate 20,246,074 downwards.
AGCCTTCGAGGAGGGAGCGGGCCGCGCCATGGCCCCATCCGCGGCGGCGATCTAGACAGCCGTATGCCGGACGGCGAGGCCGGAGCCCCCCGCCGCCAACGCCGCACCATAGCCACCGGCTCCGCCATCTGCTCCGACCTGCACACAACCGAACCGTTAAACGGCTCACCTGACCCACCTTCTTGCTCCCAAGAACGGCTTGCCGGCGTAGGGTAGCCGGCTTCCGCCCAGAACGCTTGCACGCGGTCCTCGCCTGGAGCTATAGGACGCCGCTCATCCGGTGAACGTGGCCGCGGTGCCCCACCTTCCAACAACGCATCCATCGCCGACTGTACCGCGACGTGATCGCCGTCAAGCTCGACTCCGGCGAGATCCTCTTCCCCCGACAGCAACGCCGCCAACTCCCGAGGCACGCAAACCGAGATCCGCCGCCCACCGGACCACCCTCAGGCAGCCATGGCTGCGGCGCCAGCGTCCGCTGGGGTCGCCTTAGCATCGGGTCGCTCTCGTGTGTTTGATTGGCATGACAAAGTACAAGAAAGAGAATGGATGGCACGAAGTGCTCTTATTGATATCAGCAATCATATGCTCATGAACAGGAAAACATGGTCATCAAGTAGTCAACAAGTTAGTCCCATCTACCATCTAAACTGACTGCACAAAGACCAGAGAATATCGCACGCTCACATGCTGCAGTTAATTAAGGGTCCAGTGAGTTGAATAATCTGCAGAAAATGTGAAACTTTACCGTGTAATACAATATCATTACTGTCATGTTTCATGTATTAGTCAACGCAATTAAAAGTCCGAACTGATAAAAATAGCTATGCAATTTACATATACATTTCAACACCCCGTCTCACATGTGACGCAAAACGTCAACACGTGAATAGAAGAAGACTGATCACACGTATGACAGAACATGCCTATACTTGGACAAAAAGGGTGGTAACAACAATTTTTGGATAAATTGCGAAAACCTGGACTCGAACTCGAAACAATGGGCTATGATACCATGTCATGTTTCGATCATGCACTACTCAATGCAGTATAAACTCCGAACTAATGGAAAGGGCTAGTCAATTCAAATATAAACATCAACACCCCATCTCATGTGCGAGGTATGACTTAAGAGGCCTATACGTGGAAAAAAGCGGCAACAACAATTTTTTTGCATCAATTACGAAAGGAAGGACTCAAAGTCAAGACCATATGCTCTTATACCATGTCAAGCTTCATACACTAGCCAACACAATCAAAAGTCTAAACTAATTGAAAGTGATATGCAATACACATATACATTTCAACAATTACAACAGTTCCGCATAGCCAACATAAAGCATGCACCCAAGATCTCAGTCTTGTATTGTCTACTTGCCGACAATAACCAATTACCGTATGTATTAATTCAAGACGTACACTAGTTGGTGGGTAGGATTGAAAACGTATGAAAAATGTTTAATTGTTTCTTCCTTGATTGTTGATGTTCCAACTACACTTTGTGCGGTTGTCTTGTTTTGTTATAGTTATCCTTGGACATATATAGGTACCAAACAAAGATCTTACCCGTTAGCAGAACTTCAAATATTGACGGAAAAGGCAGTATGGCCTGCTTTTCATTGAAATTAGAAGGAGTGTACAGGAGTACAAAGTGACCAAAAAACAAAGGAAAAAAGAGCTACAGAGTCCTAGGAGCGCAGCAAATTGCGCTGCAGCCCGCAAAACGGGAGAGAGGGAGAAATCAGTCTGGCTCCCTTGGTCGTAGGATCAGGTCTGCAGCTCCTGATAGCCCTGCGTCACGCCAACATTTAGCCTCGTCAATGATCATTGCGTGCAATCTGGTTAGTGATTCTGCCTTGTTGTTGAAGATCCTTGAATTTCTTTCTTTCCAAACCGTCCACCAGGCAAGGTGCACGAGAGCACACCAGTTTTTCTTGATGGTTGGTGCCAACTGTCGGCGAGTGCGCGTTAACCAATAATCGAGGCTAGCATTTGTCTGTGTAGGTAATAGGGTATTACTGAGTCCAGCCGTGTGAATCAGTTTACCCCATAGCCTAATGATGACCGAGCAGGTGGCGAGGAGATGCAGGGCAGACTCCTGCTCACTGAGACAGAAAACGCAAACCGCGTTGTGAGGCCACTCCTTTTTCTGCAGGCAGCCGGCAGTGTGGCATTTGCCAAGAATTGCAAGCCAACCAAAGATGCGGCATTTGAGTGGCGCCCAAGAACTCTAGATAGTTTCTTGGAAGTTAAACCTGATGGATCCTTCGAATTGCATGTCATAGGCTGATGCGGCAGAGTATTGTCCATTATTAATACAATTTCGTTATCTCTAGATGACCTGAAAGAGCTAGAAGAAATAGCACATGAATTCCCAGCAGAAGATCGAGGACCACAGGGCGATCCTCATGCTATGTAGATAGCCCCACATATTATATTAGCCAATCAGCGGCCAGATGCAGTTCGAGCAGCAGCAAGCCCAAAGCTATAGCTAAGCTGGCCTCAGCGGAGTGGACACGTATAGTGCCGATCTTAACACGAACGCACGTACGCGCGCGGTCATGCGTCATGCAACACAACTAGTTTGTTTGCATGGCGATCGAATCAAAGAGAGACGCCGATGGATTGATGGATGGATGGAGACCTCGCATCACGTGGCATGCAGGGTGTGTGTGTTCCGTGTGTTTGCCCACTTGCAAACGCTGAATAATAGCACCACTACGATCGACCAGTGACAGTTTAGGGTATATTGTGATATTTTGCTTTTCAATGGTGTATCTTTTTTTTTTCCTAAATGACTCTTAATCAAACTTTCAGCTAATAGTGGCAGCCAGATCTGGCCCTTCTCCGAAAACGCCATGGGTTTAGACGTTCTGAAAAATCTCATAGTCTCTGAATATCTTAGAAAACGCCATACACTCTACTTATCCTAGTCTATAAAGAGCAAAATTTCTAAGTCATTTTGAATAAGCCATTTAATATGATGTTTTTCAGTCACAGGGATTCTGAGAATCTCAGAGCCTTTGAGACTGAAAAACGCCGTATCAAATGGCTTATTTCAAATGACTTGGCTGTTTTTTCGTTTCTCAGACTCGGGAAAATCCAAAATGTATGGTGTTTTCTGAGATTTTCAGACCTTTTGAGATTTTCAGAACGCCTAATCCCATGATGTTTTTGAAAAGGACCAGATCAGAGTAAAAGTTATTTGAAAGGCCGCTATTTTTTTTCGAAATGAGAGAGCCCAGCCTCTGCGTCAAAGCGATGCATATTTGAAGAGGCCGCTATTAGCTGAAAGTAGGGGTGTAAATGGATAGAATAATTTCCGTACCGAATCCGTCGCCGAATCCGTTTTAAAGAATCCATATCCGGTTCCGAAGAATCTGCCGGATAAGGATATCCGATTCCGAACTGAACATCCTGATGCGGTATAGGATATGGTATGTAAAATAGCTTCCGAATATGGATTATCCGAATATTAATTAGGATTATCCGATGGGTATAATCCAAATAATCCGATTTTCTACCGAAATTTCTAAACTAATAGAGCACAATTTGTAGTTAGTGAGTTGTGAAATTCATTCGTGGAGCACAATTTGTAGTTAGTTCTGTTTGTCTAAACTAATAGAGTACAACTTTGTTAGATTATTACGTTGTTGAGCTATTGTTTTTGGTTATGTGGGTTGATGATGTACATTGCGCATACCGGTCCGAATAATTTTCTTTCCGCCCCGATTCCGCTCCGTTTCCGTTCCGAATCCGTAATTATATCTATCCGTCGCCGAATCCGCAACCGTTCATTATCCGATCCGATCCGAATCCGAGAAAAAAATATGGTAAAGAATATGGTAGAGGCAAAATCCGATCCGATCAGATCCGTTTACACCCCTAGCTGAAAGTTTGTTTAATGGCAATTTAGGACAAAAGATACTCCAAAATGGTATATTAGTTGCGGTTTTGGGAGTGATTGATGTCACCAGCGTGCCACCAGTGCGTCTTGGGAAGCTGAACGGCTGCTCTTGACTTTTCTTCCGACCTTCATCTTCTCCGATGTGAGGAACGGATAAGACCGGGGGATAGCGAGCTGAGTTCACCATATCCACATCGTCTCATGATCCGTCGTGGAGTAAGCATAAACCTGAATTTTGGACCCTATATATGAGCTAGAGTAGACATTTTCGTTGGAATACTTTATTATCTAGTCGGCCGGAGTGTGAACGAACTCTTCTGCGAGCCACGTCTGATCCTGCAAAGTTTTGGACCATTGTAACGAACTAATATAAGAACATGACCGCAACTAGCTGGTATACACGAGTATGAAACCTGTGTATACGAGAAATGATTTTTTTGTGGGCCAAACTATCATTTCTACACATCAATATAGACCAAAAAACGACACCAATTTGCAAGGTGCGCCACACTGCGAATATAGCAGTGCTATGGAATGTTTGAAAACCTCTCAGTGCTAAGGTTTTCCGAGACGACTTGGATGCCTGCGTCTAGTCATGAGAAGAACTGATGATGATTTGCTCAGTCCACTCAATTGGTCCAACACATGTGGAAATGTCGTACGAAGACAGCTTTGTTTGATTGGGTGTTATGCTTTCCCATATCGAATAATGAACTGAAATTTTTTTTTCCTCCGAGTCTCACGTTGATATTACACTTTATTAACAAACGAAGTTTTTTTTTTTGAATAAAACTTTATTCAGTCTGGTTTTCTACCTGTCACAGTTCCCTGAAAAAAAAGGCAGCCGTGAGGACCAAAATTAGTGAATCTATGTACATCACACACCGGTCTTACGTGACAATTAATGTATGCCTATTCACACTTTTACATTACAAATTTTCAATAAATAAGAAAGCACAAAATGCCAAAAACAATCTATGTACATCACACACCAGTCTTACGTGACAACTAATGTATGCCTATTCACACTTTTACATTACAAATTTTCAATAAATAAGAAAGCACAAAATGCCAAAAAAATTATGGAAGAAAAGAAGATAATAATACATCTAACCATGAATAGAATGGCATGATACGATGAACTACTAGAAGGTTACTAACGTAAGAAAAGTCACTCTGCTAGGGGACAGAAGTAGATCAGAATGACTGAGAGCCACTTTGGCAGGGAATTTGCACCGAAAGATCCATAAGTTTTGCTGGATGTAGCAAAGGTGCGTCTTTTTAAAAAAATACTCCAAATTGTAAAGGCTCCACTCTTTGAGATCAGCTGCACGATGTACTTCCACTGAGTAAATACTATAGATGAACCAGACAAAGACAAAACAAGGAAGAAAACAGAAGTACATATGCAGTGGCACGTATGGTGACAGAGCGCAGGTAAATATTTCGGTGAGTAGCAATCAAGCAACTCACTGCAAACGTCCAACTCAGTGCAAGGAGTATCAATAGTGATATCTTGGGCGCCCAAGATGCTCTCATCTCTTCTAAGCCATTGGCATGCTCCATGACAGCTTGGGGCAATTTGATTGGACTGGCTTAGTGGAGCACATCATATATATGATGTGCACCTCTGCCTTCACCTCTCCTCAGTGGTTGGGTTTAAGGTGAATGGATAGTTTCTGTAGCGCCATTTCAATGTAAAATCTTTGGGTGTCTGCAAATCATTTTAATCCATGGAATGCAAGTTTGAGGTCTTGATCGCCACAATTCAAATCTGTTGTGAAGAGTCCATCTGCGTATCACCGTTCTGCTCCTTTTGTGTATCAAGTCTTGTTTATTGTTCTAAGGGAGTTTCGTCTAAAGGTGATCACCGATGTTATCGGAGAGCGAGAATCTCAAACAATGGCTACTCACCGTTGTTGAATGAGTAGGCGATATGAAGCTGAGTCTGACAATTGATCATCCTCGTGATGTGGCGGCTCTATAAGACTTAGGAGAGTGCATCACTGTCGGAATAAGAGTTGTTGCCGAGTGGCCGCCAGTTTACCGAGTGCAATTTATCAAGCACTCGACAACATCACATGTAACCCAAAGGTCAAATAGTTACAATCGGTGAAGAGCCGACACTTGGCAAATAAGTTCATTTGCCGAGTGATTCATAGGTGCGAGAATCGCATGAAAAAACACTCGACAAACGTCAAGGTTAATGAGTGCAGAACCCGGAAAAAGAACGGCGCTAGAAAAAAGGAGGTGTCACGTGGCCTGCTGGCCGGAGACTTTTATGTTATTTAAAACACACACAAAATCCTTTCCCCCTTTTCTCCCATGCTCAATCTATTTCCAGCGGAAAATATTTGGCAGGAAAATTTGATGGAAAATATTTTTGGGACAAACAATTGGTGAAGCGCAAGGATAAAAAGGCCGGGCAGACCAAAAATCTATACCATTTCTCATTTCAGTTACCCTCTTTCTCTCGCTGAGTCCTCTCCCTGTTAGCATGGAAAGTCGGAAAGCATTTCCGAAGAAGATGTTCAGATGTGACGAGCCTGAACACCATCCCAAGCAAGACCATGGCATGTCGACCTGTAATCCCGGCTTGGTCAGGCTGGATGAGAAGTGGCGTCGGTGTGCACTGGTGGCTACGGTGGAAGGTAGGCGGCCATTGGTGTCTCTGCAGGACGTAATGGTATAGGTGGTTGCGAATTACACTGTGAATATATCTCTGTTCCATGAAGTTGGAGGCTTGAGCGCATCCATTCCACTTATTCGTGCACTTTCGTTTGAGCTAGAACTGCACTTGTGTCATCCATACCTCTCACATTATAGTCGTAAATGGTGAGAGGCTCACAATGAGCCACTAAAGGTCACCCATCAAAGCCGTTGTGCTTGACCAATGTGAGCTTGACCGGTGCCCGTGGGAGCCGTGGTAGACCGACGCGGTGAGCCAGATCATCAACCAGAGAGTTCGGAAGCTCGTGAGGATGCTCACGACATGGATAGCTAGTACCTGAAGGTGATGGCCTGAATGAACAACCCATCCAAAGTCCCAAAAGTCTTTGATTTAGAGGTGTTAGAGCCAGATTTAGTGGTGCTAAAATACACTAGACATTGTTCATAATTAATTGCACTTAATTAGATTAAAGTCTTCAACCAAAAGTGCACTCCCACCAAAACCAACATTCCTCATACTTGGTGTTTATTGATTCCAAATCCAAATCTAAAATGTTCGCTATGGATGTGGCATACAAATGATGAGAATTTAGACAGGTAGCCCAATTGCCAATCACATCCAATGTGGCTCATGTTCATCTTTCGATGCATATGTTCCGAGCTCATGATGATCATGTCTGAACGTCAAGAGAAGCAAGTGATATTGTTGTGCGACAGTTTGCACCTGTATCATGCACGACAAATCTACCGTACCCATGTGACATGGCGTACCTCGAAAATTTTGTGCATTCCAGACGATGCTATACTTGGGAGAACACTAACTACTTGTTATTTTTGTGATGAATCACCCTAATAAATACGACTACGGTGCATCAAAAAGGTTGCATCTAAAGGGATTAAAATTACATGCAATTCATAATATTTGTGATTTGGTATAATTCTTTGGTCATCGAAGAAGACCGGATTATCATCGAAAAACTCCTTCACTAGATCCTGCCATGGTAGAAAAACGGGGCAAATACCTACCGCGATAGAACTTTTCTGCCATGACAGAGAATCTGCCAAAATCCCCGTTGTGGCCGAACTTTGCGGCCGCAGCAGAATTGTCTGTCGTGGTGCCTGCCAAGGAAGCCTTCTTCCTCCTTGGCGTATAACACCTTGTTCGTGCACATCATGTCATCGAGATCCATCGATGTATGCTTTTCATCTCCCTGTCCACCACAAGTAAAACTATTGTATCTCCATAGCTAATAAATTAAATGCATTACATGAATTTTGGCTCGCCTGTCGAATACATAACAATCATTGGCTCCAGCCATCATGTTGCACCTGACACGCAAGTCACACGAAATAATATTTACGCAGTATAGCATCTCATACAACAACTTGTAATGACAACGACTATACCACATCATATGCTTGCTCTGATACCACTATAGGGATACGTGCATGGGAAAAAAAACCGTCCTACACGATCCACCAAGATCTATCTATGAAGGTACAAGCAAAGATACTACCTAAGTCTACACATTAGGGTTTCGCCTGAATTCGGGCGATTAACGGTTAAAAAGCCTCTCCAACTTACATGTGGTCCTAGTATTAAAAAAGGGTAAATGAGTGTGGTGTTCTTGATTAATAGCAATACCCAACTTTGAGGTGGCACTTGCTTCACAACAGGGACCATCCCGCAGATTTTGTAGTGCGAAACCCCACTCCGAGAACACCGACCCAACTCTTGTGATAAATTTGGCTCCTATCAAGTTGTTCAAATACATATTGACCATCTAACAAAAAACAATCATGTGTGCTACCCTTTTTGAAGTATTGCTAGTGGGTAGACGATGGGGGGCCATGGAAAGGTTTTGCCTGAAACCGCGCGAGGAAGTGCCGGAAACCCTCCCCCACTTGCGTGGGTTCCTAATATGGTTATATGAGACTGTTGTGCTTTATTAAGAGCTAATACCTAACTGTGGGGTGATACGTCCAAAACGTATCTATAATTTTTTATTGTTTCATGCTACTTTTATATCATTGCGACATAATATATCATGATTTAATATCATTTTGTGGCATTTTCATGAACTAGCCTATTATCAAGATGTCCATTGTCATTTCCTGTTTTTTGCTGTTTTTGTATTTCAGAAAAGCTAGTAAGAAAATATTCTCGGAATTGGACCATACTTTACGAAGATATTTTATCAGAGGAAACACATGAGGAGACGAAAGGGCGACGTGAGGGCTCCACGCGGGTGCCAGGTGTGGGCCAGGAGGCAGTCACCCGCCTGGGCGCCTCGGGCACCGCCTCTCGACCATCCTTCTCCTATAAAATTCCTCCTGGCCTAATTTGACGAACCCGTGGAGCATCTTTCCAGAAACGAAACAGAGTGCCGCCACCGTCCGAAACCCTATTTCGGGGTTTTTAGGGTCCTGTTCCGGCACCCTTCCGGGACGGGGATCCACCTTCGGAGCCATTTTCATCGACCTTCCACCTCCTAATAGCGACGCGGGAGTAGTCCCTCCTCAGGGCTGAGGGCTTGTACTAGTAGCTATGTGGTTAACTCTCTCTCCCATGATGTGATCTTGATTGTGATCGTGAGTTTTGTTAATATAGTTGAATCATATGATGTTCCGCCCTCTAATTACTTTATGTAATGGATATGATGTTGCTCACTTGATGATATCTAGTATAATTTCTGGAGCCCATGGTGACATTGGGGACTCTATTGATAATAGATTAGAGTGATATTTATCATGAGTTGTTCTTATTTCATAAATTGAATAATGGAATCATGAGTTTTCTTGATGCTTGTGTTTAGTACAATTTCCTTATAGTATGAGAGTAACAATATGATTATCGTTCGAATATATTGGAAAGACACTATTCAAGAGATGTCTGTGGTGTTTGTTAGTACGATCTTTGGATTTCATAGTGACAAGGTGGGGTTATCCATAGATGAGGAAGGCAAACTTTAAGGTGTGTTTTTGTAGCCCTATTCAAGTCTCATCCTGTTTTTATCCATAGTTGAGGGAACTCGGAGTAACAATTACCATGCATGCTATCGGAGGGCTTTATCATGTGTTTACTTATGTTAACTATGTTGAGAGTAGTCACTACTGGAAGTATGATCCCTACGCCTTCCAAGCATTGAAACACCATTTTGAGTCACTTTTTTACTTGTTACCTTGCTGCCATTTTTATTCCAGATTACAAAAACCACCTTTTATCATCGTTGTTGGAGTTAGGTAAGCAATACTTACACCCTGGCAATGAAGCTCTTTTCTAGCACCATTATTACCATTATTTTATCATCTCTCTTCGCTGAACTAGTGCACCTATACAACTGACAATTGTATTGAGTGTGTTGGGGACACAAGACACTTCTTGTATGTTAATTGAAAGATTCTTTGAGAGGGATACTTTTCAACCTACACCTCCCTTTGGTCATTCACTTAAGGGAAATTTGTTACTCTACTACAAACATCTGCGCTTGGAGGCCCAACATAGTCTACAAGAATAGAAGCGTGTAGTAGACATCATGGGTACACTTCCTTCACAAACAGGACTGTCCCGCACGAAGATTCCACACATGTAGGGAACTTGGCCTCTTTTTGGGTGTTCAAGTCCTATGGCCTATCCTAACAAAAATAAGGAGAAAAGTCTAATGGGATAACTATTTTCGAAGAATTTCTAGGTGGTAGACAATGTGCGTGCTACATATTAGGATCAGAAACTCTCCCCGACTTGTATGGGGTTCTAATACCGGTATATGAGGGTGTTGTGTTTTAATAACAGCCAATACCCAAAGTTGAGGTGGCACTTCCTTCACAAGAAGGACCATCATGTAGTAAGGTTCTCGACTTATAGTGCGAAAACCCCACTCCGAGGCCACTGACCTAACTAATTGTTATAACTTGGCCTCTTTTTTTGGTTCTTCAAGTCACTATGGTCTATCCTAATACAAATAAGGAGAAGAATCACATACGCTAGGGCATGTCGTCGATGCGGACGCTTGGTTGTTGGGGCAACCCTCGATGATGCCTTGCTTGGTTGTTGGGGCAACCCTCGATGATGCCCGTCTCTAGATATTGACCATGCTGATATGGTTGGTCGTTTTCCCCTCCATACAAACACCTAGGCCAGTGAAGTGTCCTCTTTGTTTTTTTTTCTTTTGTTTTTTGTTAGGGTCATCGTCCGTGATTGATAACTATTACTCACGCCTTCTTTGATATTCTTCTCTTAGTACACAAGGACACACATGTAGGTGTGTGCTCCAGAAAAATATGATGCACATGCTTGTGTATTGGCTTTCAAACATGTTACTTTTTTTAATAGCAACTAGGCATATATTTTCTTTTATGAAGAAGACATAGTAATATTTACATAGGGGAAGCGTGTTTTTATAAGTGAAAACATTCCAAGAAAATCTCACTAAGATCTAGGATTTGCACTACTTGTCTGGGCCAGACACCTCACTGTTACGCGTCAAAAGCCATGACCTATTGTTCTATACAGTAGTTCGTAAGATGAGTCACCTTGCTATTGTGTGAGACGGGTGTCCTTGAAGATTATTATGATTCACTCCTTCCCCCACATTTCACATCATATATAGTAGGTGTCCACTGCGCTTTTGTTTGAAGGACTTATCCGCACTTGCCACGATAGCCTTCCACCAAGAGCGATGGAGGGGTGGTCCTAGGGCACAAGTCCGGAACACACACCACATTACCAAGCCTCGACCAACTTCCATACCTGCATATAGTATCGGAGTTGAGCTCCATGGGTACCTACTGGCTAGAATTTATACTAGAGGGGCGTATGTGCGGATATTTGATAGGATAGAACACGAGTGACACGAGATTTAGAAAGGTACGCCCCCAGAAAACATCACCCGGTAAGTAACCTACTCGTATTTGTGGCTATATCTATCTTGTACGCTCATTGACGAGGTGTACCCTCATCAAATCCCATGGTTAAGGATCTAGGGTTGAGATTATGGGGAGATAACGTGGTAGTACTGGTAGTTTCGTCGGCTGACAAGCAGAGGCAAAGATTTACTCAGGTTCAGGCCCCTCGGGTGAAGGTAAAGACCCTACTTCCTGCTTGTCTGGTATTGATTGTGGATTATGCGATTACAGGGGAACTCCGGCGAGTTGATGATCTCGCAAGAGCTTTGGTGGTTCGTCTATGGCTTGGTCCTAGATCGGTATCCCTCCCAGCCTTTAAATAGGCTGGGTGTCGGGAGTTTGTAACCGACCTAGTTTACACATAAGGAAAGCCTAAACCGACTATGCCTATGTCTAATCTTGGAGGGTACTCCATCTTCTTGGGCATCTTGTCTTGGGCTTCGAGTAGGCTCTTCGATATTGGGCCTTAGATGTCACGTGCACCAGGTACCCTCATGGTAGGGTACCCGATATGTATACCCATGTCAGTAGCCCCCGAGTACTTGGCTGACTCGAAGAATCGGGCATGGACTCTTTCGTGAGTGCACGTCGTATGCTTTGTATTCTGTACATATAATTTGGAATTCCTGTATGAATAGCACACGTTTGGCTATGTCGAGTATCTCATCGACTGTGTTTTATGATGATCAAGGGATAATAGCTTAGCAGGCCCAGTACACCGACGGATCGGGACTGGTTAACTACACATTCGGGTAAAACCTTACTAGCTTTCAATCAAACTCGAGTCCCCGGACTCGAATCTGGAATAAACTGGTCAGATTCGACTAGGCCGCTGTGGTCTTACTAAGTCGATCTGCAGTATAACTTTGAATTTTACCCAACGCGTCCGCGGGATTTTTCATCATGTCTGCTGACAAGGAAAGTGTAAGGATTAACGTTGCTGGAACGGTCCTTAGCCCAGCTCGAAAGTTCGGCGGGTCTTACCTTTGCACTATGCATGCAGCATCCGAGGTATTTGCGACTGACGCAACTGGGAATGTTTCGAGTATGATTTCTGAACTTTGTTGGACGAGTCATGCCCTTTGTCGACTGATATTTGCCGTTATACTATCGGGTGCGCGACAGCGCTCCCGATGGGAGTAGCCCCCGAGATTGTGCTTTATTGTTTTGCAATGGAGGATAATCTCAAAAACTCTTCTTACTCTGCATATGTTAATCGAAGAAATTTGTGCCATAATTCTATCGGGTGCACGACAGTGCTCCCGATGGGAGTAGCCCCCGAGATTATGCTGTATTACTTGTAAATGGAGGATAATCTCAATCATTATCCTAAGCATCTTCAGTCGAAGAATTTTTTGAACATGCTCCCGATGGGAGTAATATGACTTCAGTCGAAGGAACGGTCGAGTGACCAATTTTCCCTTAAGAAATCGAGTGACCAATATGCGTTGATCATACTCGAACGTATTTTCTGAACAAATGCTCCAATGACGTCAGGGATGACGTTTATTTGACTGCGATTTCTGACTCACGTGGCGTGCGTTATGCTGCGATTGATGGGACGTGACACGTAGGTGGGCCCATTTGTGCAGAGCTGACCGAAGACGGTGCCGTTTGGACTTTGATTTGACCACACGGGCCCACTTTTTCCAGAGGCGTGATGATGGCTCCTCTTTTTGCGTGCGTAGTGGGCGGAGAGGCCGGCGACGGTTGCCCTCCGCGTTCGCCACGTGTACGGTGAGATCGCATGCGGAGCGCACGATTGTGATATGAATGGCTGTGATGGCGTTTGACTTGCGGTAAATAGGGACACGGTGCTGGCATCTGTTTTTACTTGCCATTTGCTCCCTGCGCCGCCCTGTTTCCTCATCTTCCTCCTTGCGCTGCGCCTCCATTGTTCGTTTCCCCAAGCTCTTTGTGCTCTGTCCATCCATCCTAGCAATGGCCAAGGGTGGAGGCTCCAAGCGAAGCGCTGCGTCTGCCGCCACGACTGACGCAGCAACAAAGGTCAAGAAGACCACAACGAGCGCGTCTGCTGCCGCCGCTTTGAAGAAGAGCAGCGGGGACTGGGCGAAGTCCACCATCAAGGACGCCCATCTGACCAAGTTTCGCGAGCAGGGTCTGCTTCCTCCCACGGACCAGCTTGCTGTTCGCGCGCCATCACCGAAGGAGGTACTCCCTGAACCACGCGCCAATGAGCGTGTCTGTTTTGCGGAGTTTCTGCCTAGGGGTTTCTCGCTCCCCCTCCATGATTTTGTGCGAGGTTTGCTCTTTGCCTACGGGGTGCAGATCCATGATCTCACCCCGAACGGTATTCTGCACATTGCGTGTTTCATCACGCTGTGCGAGTGTTTTTGGGAGTTGCTCCAAGTTGGGCATTATGGAAGGCCATCTTTATGGTGCGACCAAACAGGGGAGGCGGCCGCACCTACCCTGTGGGCGGCTGCGGGATCCAGGTGCGCGGTGACACCCGATATTTTCGACTGAAGACCGTCGACTCCGCACAAGGCTGGAGAAAGGGATGGTTTTATGCGAGTGTCGAGCAGGACGCAGCTGCCGCTTTTTCGACTGCTGCCTTTGCAAGGACCAAGGCCTGGGACCACCAACTTTCGGATGAAGAACTGGCAGAAGCAGAGCCTCTTCTGTCCCAGATTGGAGGTCTTCTCGATAAGGTGACGGGTGTGCATCTAATTGCCACTTTTGTAAAGAGGCGGGTGTGGCCGATCCGTGCCCGAGCGCACCCCATGTGGCAGTACGAGGGCCCAAGTGATGCCACACGGATGAGCCCAGAGGAACTGTCAAGGAATGAGTTGTTGGCGCATGTGCGATCAATCACCAACCTGACGGCAGCCGACCCGTGCAACGTCGACTGCCCCATTACGCCGTATGGGATGGAAAATCCTTTGCTTGAGGTATGTGTACTTTATGATTTGCTTGCAGTTTTGGAGTTGCCACTCATATGCATTGCAGCCTCTAATTTTGCAGCCGTGATTATGACATGCAGGGTCACTCGACTGCTGCCTCTCTTCCTCCTTTGCCAGAGAATGGTGCAACTGAAGAAACTCAGGTGCAAGAGATGGAAGCGAAAGGGGATCACTCGCCAATTCCCTCCGCCACCACTTCGCGTGTGGAAGAAGTTGAAGAGGAAGCAGCAGAAGAGGTGCAGACTGAAGAAGTGGCCGATTCTGACCCTGAGATCGACATCGCGCCTCCAAAGCGTCGTCGACTGACCAAAAAGGTATCTTCGGCTGTGAGTTCACCCGCGAAGGAGCATGACTTGGAGGTTGACGAGGAAGCGGGCTCATCACCCGTTCCCAGCGCCGCTCCTTTGCGTGTATGCTTAACGAGCTCGACCCCTCTTCCTCATTCGAGTGGCGCCCCTGTCTTTGGAGGCCCAAATTTTGATGACCTCGACTATGACGAAGAGGAAGAACACAGGTTTGTGCTTTTACTTATGATATAAGTTTTTACTGCTGTTGCATACTTGTGCTGATGATGTCTTCATGCGTGCCACTCGCAGTGCTGAAACCAATCAGCCTTTATCTCCTCAAGCAGAGAAAGTTCCACGCCGGATCACCCGAACATTTCTCCCGCTGTGCATGAGATTGTCCACCCGATGGACACCACTGCTGTTGTGGAGGCTGCCAAGCTACGGTTGTGGCTACTCCTGATGTCGGGACATCTGCTTCGACCCCTGAGCCTTGGACAAATCATGTGAGTACTTTTTGCCTTACCCGCGTAGTTTTGGGGCTATGTACGTTACAAATTATGCTAACTGCGTGTGTCTACAGCCCTTCTACCGCACACTGGCGGAATCTGCCAAAGCTTATGTCCAGGTGGAGCAGGAGAGGGATGGCCTGCGTAATGACCTGGAGCGACTCAGTCGTGAGTTTCACTTTGCCATTTTTTCTGAAGCTCTTTTTTGCAATACTTTGTCTTTGTCGATCCATAAACTGTATGCGATTTGCTACTTCAGGCGAAAAGACAGCGGCTGAGTCGCATAAAGGAGCTTGAAGAAGCACTCGTCACGCAGCGCGCTGAGTCGAAGAAGGAATTGGATGCTGCCACGAACTCAGCTACCGCGCGTGAGCGAGGATATGCCGAACAACTGGCGAAACTCGCACATGTCATGGGAGGTGAGTAATCTTTTCGTTTTGAACTTATGCTGTGGTTGTCAAGCGTCGTATAGTGACGTTTGCTCTTTGTTGATTTATGAAGAAGCTGCAGGCGCGCCGACCTCTGCGGACAGGTCGAACGACGATCTGCCACTCGATCGTGCTGTGAGCGACCTTGGGGTCGTGTGCACCCACGCGAAGGATGCACTCGCCAAGTCAGCGAATACACTTGGCGCAGTGTACAAGGCCGTGCTCCCGAGTGGCGAAGTACCGACGACGGCGGATGGATTCGCGATGTTTTTGGCCCGGGGACTTCCACCATGGCGAACTTCTCTCGCGCCCTTTCGGTACGCGGCTCGGAGTCCACCCTCAAGCTCTTTTAGGCCACGGATTAGAGGGTGACTACGAGAAAGCGCTTTCTGATTTCCCGCGGAGGCCAGACGGGAGACTTGTGCCTTTGAAAGGAGTCAGCGCGCCAGCTGCCGACTGGCCGAAATATTTATGAACACCATGGAGCGCCGGGCAAAAGAGGTCGCCACTCGCTTGCTTAGGGGCAAGCCAGAGTCGACTTCCTAGTTCTAGGGCAGCTGCATCCTTCTTTTTTATGCCATGTAATGATATCTGTGAACTGCGAGTGTGCGTGTGATTTTGCTACTCTTTATGTCAGTGGTCTTCTGTTAATGTGTCTGGCTCGAAGAGCTGTATGCTGTTGCTTGTCTGAGTTTTGTGACTTGTTTCTCATGAAACTTTTATGATACTTGGAACAGAAACGGCCAGCCGCCACTTCATCCAGTTCGTCGCGGCATCATACCCCTTCTCGATCTCGAGCTCAGGCGTCAAATGATGCCGCGGTAATACGTTATATGAAGGCTCGACTTGCGAAACAGGAGCAGGAACTGGCGAGTGCCCGAAGCGAGCTGGAAAGGATGAGGGCAAGGCCTGCTTTACCCACCCAACGGAGGAGTATGTGCTTGGCGAGATGGAGATCGTGAACAGACAGCTCGAGTGTAAGCATGACTGCCTTGATCTTATGAGTTCACAGCCTGTTCTTTTTGTTCACCCAACTTGTGTGTTGCAGGTTTTGTTCAAGATTTCCAGGCGGAGCAGGCTCGCGTGGATGAGCAGTTGAACATGGCAACTGACGAACCCACGACTGGCCGCCAGCACTTTCGATTGGACAAGCACCGAGCACGCATACTTGCGACTCTGCAAGATCGGGTGTGGCGGAGCACTATGCTTCTTGAATTGTGCAGGTCGGCCTTCAGTCGAATCAACCAGATGGTTTTTCCACTGGGCCACAACCTCAAGGAATCCACGCGTTGCTCGATCTCTTCCGGTCAACAGGTTCCATTCGAGGCTTCATCACCCAGAAGCTTGTGGACGGTGCCAACGCAACCATGGCGTATCTCCGAAGTCAACGTCCAAATTTGCAGCTACGTCCACCCGTGCCTGGATCTCTTTGTCCCAGTCGAACCTTGACGAAACATTTGATCACGCGAGGACATTGGTTGATTGCTATCAAGCGCAACTTATGGGCCCTGTTCTTCAGCAAAGGATGAACCAGAAGATTAGGGTATTTATGTATAGGGAACAGCCCCCGAGTGTAAATTTGCCACTTAGTACATATTTGTTCACTTGTATATATGCAGCCCCCGAGTGTATCGAGTGGGGTTTATGAAAACAGTTTACAAGATCATGAATTACATAGCCCCCGAGTGCTCGAGTGAGGTTATGAATTTTATGAGAGTTGAAGCTTCAACTTATGCCTGCAGGCTCAGCCCCCGAGTGATTGATTGGGGTTGAGCAACTTTTCCTTTGTGTTTGTGTTACGATCCAGCCCCCGAGTATTCGAGTGTGGCTGAATTATTATGTTTGAAGAGCAAAAGCTTTTATGTTTTGAGATAGCTCAGCCCCCGAGCATACGGGTGTGGCTAAGTTTTGTGCTGATAAGCTATGCGAGTAGTAAGCAGGAAAAGTATGAGGAATTTATTGACTATATTCCATTTATGAATGTTAGGCTGCAGGCCGCCTCATTAAAAACCTTCCAGTCCCCTTAGGTACCCTGGTAAGGAAAAGAGCGCGTCTGAAACCTGCAGCCATCCGACATATGAGCCTATTACATTATGCGACTGAGCAATCTAAGCATAGAAACGGCGCAGCTGCGCAACGTTCCAAGGATTGTGGGAGAGTTCGCCGGTCTTCGCATGCTTCAGTCTGTATGCTCCACCACCTATGACCTCGGTGATGATGAAGGGTCCTTCCCATGGAGAAGCAAGTTTATGCACCTTCTTTTGCTTCAGTCGAAGTACCAAGTCACCCACCTCGAAGGACCTGGTACGCAGTCGACGGCTGTGATAGTTGCGTAGATCTTGCTGGTAGACAGCTGTACGTGCTAGCGCTGTGTTGCGTGCTTCTTCGAGCAAGTCGACTGCATCTTCGAGTGCTTCATCTGCATCGTCTTCATTGTATGCTTCGACCTTGGTGCGTTGAACCTTACGTCTGATGGCAGGATTGCCTCTGCGCCGTAGACCATGAAGAATGGAGTAAATTGTGTTGAGGCGTTGGGTGTTGTGCGTAGGCTCCATAGCACAGACGGGAGCTCTTCTACCCAAGCACCCGCAGCCCTTTTGAGTGGCACCAGGAGGCGCTTCTTGATTCCACTTGTCACAAGCCCATTGGCCTTTTCGACTTGGCCGTTTGATTGCGGGTGCGCCACAGATGCATAATTGAGCGTGATATCTTGCTCTTTGCAGAAGGATTTGAATCCTCAGCCGTGAAGTTTGTACCGTTGTCCGTGATGATGCTGCTTGGCACACCAAAGCGGTATATGATGGATTTTATGAAATTGACTGCTGTAGTGGCAGTCGAACTTGTGATGGGTACTGCTTCGATCCACTTGGTGAACTTGTCGACCGCCACCAGAAGGTGAGTATGCCCTCCATGGGAGGATTTTTTGAGTGGCCCAACCATATCGAGCCCCCACTGGGCGAAAGGCCAGGCCAATGGTATTGTCTTCAACGCCGATGCGGGTGCGTGCGGCTTTGTGGCGAATTTTTGGCAGCCGATGCACCTTTTGACTATGTCCTCCGCGTCTTTGAGTGCTGTGGGCCAGTAGAAGCCTGCGCGAAAGGCTTTGGCTACGAGTGATCGACTGCTGGCGTGATGCCCGCAAGTACCTGCATGAATATCACGAAGGATGGCTTGGCCATCTTCAAATGCTATGCAACGCTGGAACATACCTGATATGCTGCGTTTGTAAAGTTCACCGTTGATGACAGTGTATGCTTTAGATCGTCGAGTGACGCGTCTTGACTCTGTGAAGTCTTCGGGTACCTCGCCGCGGAGTATGTATGCGAGGAAGGGTTGAGTCCAAGTTGGCTCGATGAGGAGTACCTCGACTGGTGGGTCCTCTGTGCTAGGTGTTTGCTCTTGGCTGGTGCGGCTGTGCAGGAGTTGCTCGCTTCTTTTTGATTGATCTGTGCTCTATGCGCTCGAAGAAGACACCAGGTGGCACTGGTGCTTTGGTCGCACCAATGTTGGCTAACTTATCTGCTTCTTCATTGCTTTCACGCCCTATGTGCCGCAACTCGCAGCCTTCGAAGCTGCCCTCCATGATGTTGTACAAGTCACGGTAGGCGATCATGTTATCTGCGATTGCGTCACAAGCCTTCATTGTTTGCTGCACCACCAAATTCGAGTCGCCGTAGATCATCAGTCGAGTGCACCCGAGTGCTTAGCCATCCTCATGCCATGGATCAGAGCCTCGTATTCTGCTTCGTTATTGGACGGGAACTCGAACCCCATTTGTAGGATGTAGCGGAGCTTGTCGCCTTTTGGTGATATGAGGATGACACCTGCGCCTGCGCCTTCGTTTTTCTTCGAGCCATCGAAGTACATGGTCCAGGAATTGGACACATCTGGTGCTCCTGGGAGCTGAGCTTCAATCCACTCGGTGTGGAAGTCGGGTAAGACCTGTGCTTTGATGGCCTTCGGGTAATCATACTTGATGTCTCTTGGTGCTAGCTCGATGAGCCATTTTGCTACTCGCCCAGTTGCATTGGGGTTTGTGAGGATGTCCCCGATCCCTGAAGTGCTGATTACAGTGATCGGGTGCTCGGAGAAGTAATGCGTCAGCTTTCTTGAGGACATGAACACGGCGTATGCCAGCTTCTGATAGTGCGGGTACCGCTGCTTTGATGTGGAGAGCACTTCACTCAAGTAATAGACTGGACGTTGTATGCTTTGGGCGTGTCCCTCCTCTCTGCGTTCGACCACAAGAACAGTGCTCACCACCCTATTAGTTGCAGAGACATATAGGTATAGTTGCTCGCGTTCCCTTGGTGCTACGAGGATTGGAGGGCTTGTGAGTAAGCATCCAGGAAGGACAAGCGAGCGCACCCGGCGGTGGAGTCGACGATCTGGTCGATTCGAGGTAGTGGAAAGTGATCCTTTGGGCAGCACTTATTGAATGTTGTAAAATCTACACACATCCGCAGGATGTCTGTATGCTTCTTCTCTACGAGTACGGGGTTGGCCACCCATTGTGATTTCTTGATCTCTCTGATGAATCCTGCTGCGAGTAGCCTGTCGACTTCTGCTTCGACTGCAGTTCTTTTTTGGCCGGATATGCGGCGCATTGTTTGTTTGACTGGTTTAGCACCTGGAAGTAGCTGGAGAGAGTGCTCGGCGAATTCCCTGGGAATACCTGGCATGTCTGCTGGACACCATGCAAATATATCCCAGTTCTCACGGAGGAATTCGACGAGCGCGCTTTCCTATGCGATAGGCAGACTCGACGAGACATTGACTGTCTTGGTCGGGTCAGTCGGGTGCACCTGATGCGATCTT
Organism: Poa pratensis; assembly: GCA_947311845.1. Classification (NCBI taxonomy): domain Eukaryota; kingdom Viridiplantae; phylum Streptophyta; class Magnoliopsida; order Poales; family Poaceae; genus Poa; species Poa pratensis. Next base: position 20,225,629 of record CAMZMU010000042.1, on the reverse strand, counting down.
GTGTCGTTGGTGGCACTGAATGCTCTGTCGACTGCCACCTTTTTGTGCTCTGGCATAAGTGTTCGATCGTTGGAGACCGCTAGATCGGCGAGTGTTGCTTCCATGCCAAACATCTCAGAGATTTTGCTGAATTCTCGGTCGCAAGAGTCAGACTTTTGGAAGTTCCCCTTGACTGTGATTACTCCTTTTGGTCCAGGCATCTTCAGCTGGAGGTATGCATAATGTGGCACCGCCATGAATCGAGCGAACGTCGGGCGTCCAAGTATAGCATGGTATTGTGACTTCCAGTCGACCACTTCGAACTCAATCGACTCTGTCCTGAAGTGGTGCTTGTCCCCGAACGTTACGTCGAGTTGTATGGTGCCCTCTGGGCTTATTGCTTTCCCTGGAACGATACCGTGGAAGGTATTTGAGGATCTTGGCAGGTTTTCGACTGACCTGTTCATTTTGCGGAGATGATGTTTATGCCGCTCCCACCATCCATGAAGACCTTGGACATGGCGTAGCCTCCAATTTGCGCGTCGAGTACCAGAGCAGAGTGCCCTGGTCGAACAACCGACGGAGGGTGGTCCTCTTTGCTGAAGCTTATTGCAGTATCGGATCCCTTCAAGTACTCTGTCACCGCAGGGGTGACATGACCGCCATGTTTACCTGTCGAGTGCGAAGCTTTTGCTCCCTGTTGGAAGGTCGACCTTTCTGTATCATGTACATCTGCCCTTGGGGCGGAGGGTACTGTGGTTCGTCCACCCGAGGCACGGGCTGTATGGCACCCGCGAGATTTCCGCCTGGGCAGGCTGTGGTGGTGGAGGTGGTGCCATCAGAACAGGCACGTTGTTTGGCTGAGGCACGGGTGCAGGTGCTTGTGCGGCTGCTGCCTTTCTGCGATTTACGTAATCAGTCGCCATTTGGTCGAACTCCCTGCAGTTTCTCATCGAGTGGTTGGACGCAGTTTTCCATCGTCCCCCTTGTACAGGTGGAATCTGCAATCAGCGTCCATCTTTTCTTCGAATGATCGCTCAGATTGTGCCCGTGACTTGCGCCAATCCTTCCTCTTGTAGCTGTCACTGCGTTGGCCATCGCGACGATCATCTCGACTGTCTCGCCGATCATCTCGACTGTCTCGCCGTCGTCTCGACTGTCTCGCCGATCTTCCGACCGTCGGTCGCTTCTGTCCTGATCATTGCGGGGGTGGAGAACCCAGCCGCCATGAATTCGGGTCTGTCATCGTCGTAATGACGTTTTGAACGTTTGCGCCTTCGGTCGTCTCTGTACGAGTCTCTATGGCTTCGACTGCTATTCTCATGTTTGTCACGGGGTGAGGACCCGCGTGTGGTGCGTGCCATATCCTCTCCATCTGCCCACTCAGTCGCGATCTGCAGAGGTGGGCTACAGATTTTGGCTTTTGGCGGCCAAGTGCTTCTTTGAGGTCTCGCCTGGCGAGGCCCATGACGAAAACATCCATGGCCATATCTTCTGAAACCACTCCAACTGAGTTACGTATCTCAGTCCATCGTCTGATGTATGACCTCAACGTTTCGTCTGAACGCTGAACGCAGGCCCGCAGCTCCTCGAATGTTTTCGGGCGCTCACATAGAGGCTCGAAGTTTTTGACGAAATCCCTGCGGAAGTGATCCCACGAGTCGTATGTTGATGGAGGTAGGGCCTTGAGCCAGTCGCGAGCTGTGCCTTCGAGCATGAGTCGTATGTACTGCATGGCTGTAGTGTTGGTGCCCCGCTGGCACGCAACTGCCAGCCTGTAATCTTCCAGCCACCCGGAAGGTTCCTGTCGACCCGTGTACTTGGGCTGTTCGGATGTGAGTTTGAATCCTTTGGGCATCCGTGTCTCGCGGACGCGTCGAGTGAAGCACAGAGCTCCATGTGGCTCAGGCTCTCGATCAGAGTATGAGTCGCTACTGTAGATCTGCGTGATCTGCTCCTGGACCTGCGCCTTCGCGAGCCGCTTCTTTCCTTCGAGTGGTGGCGACGACCACTGTGATTATGCTCTTCCCGAGGTGCGTCGACTAGGGCACGGTCTCGACTCCCACCTGGAGTTCTTGGAACTTGGCGTATGGCCTTTGCAGCTAAGGCGAGTGATTTGATCTGTTGGCGGTGTAGTTTTGCGTTGGGGTCATCCGCTGGGGGCTTGATTGCCTCCAGGTATGCTGCAGCGGTGTAGAGAGCACCTGCTGCTGTTTTGGGCACCGGCAGTCCTTCCTCGTCGTATGTCATGAAGGAGTTGCCTAAGTTGCGGGTGAGTGCCGCCTTCTCGCCTGGCGAGAGGTGTGACAACCTTGATCTGCGTCCTGTGTCTGCTCGCCCGGTGGAGCTCAGGGAGAGCTGTCTTCTGCGCACACTCGACAAGCTAGCTTGCTTTTTGCGTTCTTCGAGTGTGGCTCTTATCTGCTTCAGTCGAAGTGACTCCTGCCAGTTGAAGTACTGGAAGGTCAACATCTCTTCTTGTGTTGCGTCTGCTGGCATCATTGTGCACTCCTTGATAACTTTATCTGCTTTTGCTGCCATCTCAGCAGTGATTGTGAGGGTTGTGGCTCCGTCCGGCATAGTGACTGTGCACGGGAATTCTGTAGGCCTGCGACTGGCCGCAGTTTCTGATGTTTCTGCGGCGATGGCCACATAGACCTGTTGGGGTATGACCCGAGGGCATATGTATGTACTTTCGAGTCCCGTCATGGACTCGACATCTTCATCGAGGCTCATGTCTGAGCCTGTATGTTCATCGAGTGGTTCGTCTGGACGGATCTCGCAGTCGACGTCTTCGTCGCCTATGCCCATCTCGGCGTCGGCGAGGTTGTTATGAGTCTCGAAGTCGAGGTTGTTGTTGGCGCAGATCTCGGAGTCGACGTGGTTGTCGATATGAGTTTCGAGGTCGTCGAAGTCGCTGAGGGAGATCCCGCAGTCGAAACTATCCTCGAGTGGGAGATCCAGCTCGGGATCGTTTGTGCGGTATGCTGATTCGGCCTCCTCGCCCTGGAGCTCTTCAATGAGCTCGCGCATCTCTCGTGTGGACATGGTTGTTGCAGACGAACAAGCTTGGAGGGTCGATGATGGTATGGACGCAGTGGAAAGATCCGCAGTCGATGGAGCCTCGGGTGCGAAAGTCGCGAGTTGGCGTGGATCCGTCAAGTCCTGCACACCAAGCTTGTTGACGAAAAAATTGAACGAACCAACGGTTAAACCCAAACCTGACTCGAGATCGGAGAAGGCCTCCTGGAATCCTGGCGAGTGTGGCTCGAAATCCATCAGAGGATCCGATGTGCTTTTTGCGGGTGAAGCTGGCGTGTTGCCGTTTGTCGAGTGAGCCGGCGAGTTGCCGTGTGCCGCCTGAGTCGGCGAGTTCTGGTTTGTCGATGCAGCCGGCGAGTTGCCGTTTGTAGATCCGATCGGCGAGTCGCCGTTTTCCGATGGAACCGAAGAAACCGCGAGTCCAGCACTATTCTTTCCCACAGACGGCGCCAATTGACGAGGTGTACCCTCATCAAATCCCATGGTTAAGGACCTAGGGTTGAGATTATGGGGAGAGAACGTGGTAGTACTGGTAGTTTCGTCGGCTGACAAGCAGAGGCAAAGATTTACCCAGGTTCAGGCCCCTCGGGTGGAGGTAAAGACCCTACTTCCTGCTTGTCTGGTATTGATTGTGGATTATGCGATTACAGGGGACTCCGGCGAGTTGATGATCTCGCAAGAGCTTTGGTGGTTCGTTATGGCTTGGTCCTAGATCGGTACCCCTCCCAGCCTTTAAATAGGCTGGGTCTCGGAGTTTGTAACCGACCTAGTTTACACATAAGGAAAGCCTAAACCGACTATGCCTATGTCTAATCTTGGAGGGTACTCCATCTTCTTGGGCCTCTTGTCTTGGGCTTCGAGTAGGCTCTTCGATATTGGGCCTTAGTCGTCACGTGCACCAGGTACCCTCATGGTAGGGTACCCGATATGTATACCCATGTCACTCATGGTGGTGTATGATGCATTGGCCACCGTCTGAGGCGAGTAGATGTCTTCTGAATCTCCCTGCTCCTAATCAAATACAAAGTAGTCTTAACATTTTTTGTATTGCAAGATGGCATCTTGGCTTGTAATGTACTGCAAGTCAGTGAGGTATTCTGGCCTCCAATGTACATTGAGTCCTCGTGCTGGGTCGCCCTAGGCCTGATTGGCTTCTTCCTATCTCCATGACGGTACCCCGTCCCATGACCTCGACACGTACGAATAATGCAATGTTTAGAAAGGTCGACAGAACTTTCCAATGCACCCAAACAAAGCTGCACGTCGGATGATGAGGCCAACCTGTCGATCCTAGCCTATCAGCGGTGAGCATCCTTTCATGAAGGACGAGCCAGGAGAACATCATGCATTTGTAATAGATGTGCGCACACCAAATCTTACATGGAGAACTTTGGGAAGGATCCATTGAGTTGAGCCATATATGTTGGATGCTCCAAGTAGACCTTGCTTGCCTTCTAGAGCCAGGAGATGTAATCTTGGCGGGAGATATCAAAAAAAGGCGGTGATGAGCACAATAACGATGTAAGTAAAATTTCAGAAGATCCAGAGCATTTTTGTTACGTGAGACCAAAGATATCCACTTGTTTAATTTGTCGAGATCCTTGTAAACGGTTAGGTTTTTGATGCAGCTACAACCGCCCGTTGGAAACCCAAGAGGAAGGTATGAAGCAGCACAGTAGCAGTTTTCCCTTGATTGCAAAACAATGGTTATCGAACCAGTAGGAGTTGGAAGAGCTGCAACACGGTGTCAACAACAGCACCGTTGAGATGCTATTGACGTGGACCTGCGCACACACAATCAAAATACTTTGTCCCAACGTAACAGGAAGGTTGTCAATCTCCCTCGCTTGCTGAATACAAAGGGTTAAACGTATGGTGTGGAGAATAAAAGTAAATGCAAAAATAAACAGCGAGGAAATGAGTGTAGGCAACAGTGGAAACGGTGTTTCTATCAGTGTAAAATAAAGGACCGGTGTCCACAGTTCACTAGTGTTGTCTCTTCATAAAACAGATAAACTAAATGTTGGATAAACAAATTACAGCTGGGCAATTGACAAAGTGCAAAGGGCATGACAATGCATATTATGACAAGAACGTTCACTATGAGATCTATTGGGCATTACAACAAGATACATAGACCGCTTGCTAGCTGCATCTATGACTAATTATCCACCTGCGGAATAACATCTGTGTCTCCCACAAGTATTAAGTTCCAAGCAACAGATAATTGCAACAAGCAAAGTGTGTAATGTAAACAATGCAAATGACATATAGACATAGCAAAGTTGTTTCTCCCTAGTGGCAACATCACATCCAACGCCTTAGTCGTTTCTGTCATCTCGAGCCCAGGCATTGGAGACATGAACCCACTATATAGCATAAATACCCCCTCTTGGAGTCACTAGCATCTACTTGGCCGAAGCATTACTAGCAACGGAGAGCATGCAAGAACATAGATAACACATATAGATAGATAGATAGATAGATAGATAGATAGATAGATAGATAGATAGATGAACAAACTTGATCATAACTTCACAATTCATCGGATCCCAGCAAACACAACATATAGCATTACATAAAGATGATCTTGATCATGTAGGCAGCCACAAGATCTAAACATGATAGCACAAGAGTGGAGAGACAACCATCTAGCTACTGCTATGGACCCGTAGCCCCGTGGGGAACTACTCACGCATCACTCCGGAGGCGGGCATGGCGATATAGAGCCCCCGGTGATGATCTCCCCTCCGGCAGGGTGCCGGGAAGAGATTCAGAACCCTCCCAATCTAGGGTTGACGACGACGGCGGCGATGGAACTTTTCGTGGAATTTTGATCGGGTACTTAGGGTTTTCGGGAGACGGAGATTATATAGGCAAAGGGGCAACTCGAGGGGCCACCGGAGGGCGCCAGACGACCCCCCGGCGCAGCCCACCTTCTGCCGTGCCGGGGTGGTGTCTGGGCCCCCTGGTGCGCCACCTCGGCTGCCCTTTGGACTTTGTCTTCGTGTCGGTGAAAAACTGGGCTCCGTCAATTTTCGTCCAATTCCGAGAATATTTTCCGACTAGCTTTTCTGAAACAAAAAGACAGCAGAAAATAGGAACTGGCACTGTGGAATCTTGTTAATAGGTTAGTCCCAGAAAATACATAAAAATGATATATAATGCAAATAAAACATGTAGCATTTGTTATAAAACAAGTAAGGAACATAAAAAATTGTATATATGTTTGAGACGTATCAGTTTTCCTAGTGGAAACTCTAGATAACTTACGGATGTAATCTCATCTAATTGTCGTGCAAAAAAATGCCTTATCCCCATCACCATATTGATCAATGTTGACGCATGGAAGAGAGCCATGTCAACGATGTTACATATCAATTTAGACCACACCAATGACCTCCCTGGATATGTCCGTTGGAACGAAGGTCAATGCAGACCAATAGAACAGCCTAAGTGATCAACATCAACAATTTCTAGGTCTCAGCTGAACTTAGGGCAACCAAAGGGTCTCCAGTTGATCAACAAGTGACCCATGCTGAGAGCTTAGTGTCATCACCTTTCTAGAGAAATCCCCAAGGGATCTTGTGACAACTAACAAAGGGCCCATTTTGAGATGGGGGGAAAACCTTCACGATGTATGTAGCTGTTACAGACAGAACAAATTTAGCTAAGGTCACCAAGACCACCCGCACCAGGTTTTTCCCCTTCCATTGAGCGAGCTTGCATGTGCGACAAATCCACCTTCCCGGACGTCTGCAAACTAAGGTAATGTCAAGGTAATCCAATGAACCCTGCCGACAAGTCCGAACAAAATATGTTGAAGGTCAACAACATCGCATATCATGGAAAATACCTCGGTCTTGGTCTTGTTCGTGATCAATCATGTAGCCTCTACCCAACTACTAGAGAGCTCATCCTTGTGTAGTTTTGCGAAGATGTAAGTTTTTTAAAATAATAAGAAACCAGATCTGTGTCCGTGAAGAGTGAACCTAGGTGGCTGGTTTGTACATCTACTTCTCTAACCAAGGGGTGGTTGTATTGCTGAAAGAATTTCGGCGATCTACTATTTTAGATTGTACTGCACGGCTACAACCGCCGTGGAGTACAATATCTAGTAGTGGAATTGTCTCTCTTGGTAGTGTGGGAATTCAGGGAGCATTGCCTTAGATTGGAGGGAAAACCAAAGATTCATAATTGGGATGAGGAAAGTGGGAAAAACGATGAAGACAACATGAGAAATGAGATATGGGTCAAAAGTGATTTTGTTGTTGGGGGAAAAGAGAGAGGAGAGAGAGGGATATAAGATGAGTTCGATAACGATTCGTTGGTGCATTGGGGCATGGGGAACATGGGGCATGGCCGACGGTTAGGGTTATGCGCGAGGTGGGGGGAACGTGGTGCATGGCCCACAGTGACGGTGACAAAGTGGCCCACCGATCAGCAAAAGGTAAGAAGAAATAAGGTTGGCCGTGATATTTAAAGTGACCTAGACCTTGATGGGCTATGGGCATATTTCTAACTTGAGTCGGCTCGGGTGGTCTAACCTATCTGTTTTTTCCTTTTTTTTCTTTTTTCCTTGCTAAGTTTTCAATAAGCCTCAAAATGGCTCAAAATATTTCAAATAAAAAATAAAATTTGAAAAAGAAAATCAAAATATCCCTTTTAACCAATACTAAGTTTGCAAATTCAAAACTAAGTTTGAAAATTCAAAATGTGTATTTTGGACAATAGGACCCTCTTATGCAATTTTAGAGGAAGTTTAGGGCTTAGGAAATATTACAAATCAATTCAAATAAATTCTAGGGAAGTAACAAAAATAAAATAAAAAATCAATGTAGAACATAGTAAATCCATTTTATCCTCAAGGTAACTTCTAGAAGTTCATTTCATTCAAAGATGTATATGAGCATTTAAATTTCTTAAAAAAGTTTAGAGTTTATATATTACCCAAATTGATTGTTTTATTTACAATACTTAAAGAATTGAAATAGATGATTATTTAAACATTTGTAAAACCAAAACTTTGCGAAATATCATATTATCTTTTGTCTTTTGACTTTCTTTGAATTTTGCAAAATACTTTTAAATGATACTCAAAGTTTTTGCTCCTTCTAAAATGTGAACGAAGTCAACATAATCAATCTATTTATTTTATTAATTTGACATACAAAATTTAGAAAATTTTGGGATGTTACACCGACCAAGTCCTCCAGCTGATCAATAAGTGCCCCTGCTGATAGCTTAGTGGCATGGCCTTTCCGGAAAAAAAAACCCAAGTGATCTTGTGACACGAACGAAGGGCTCATTTTTGGACGGGGAGAACCTTCACGTGGTATGTACTAGCCTCTACGCGAGGTTTTTCCCGATCCATCGAGGGAGGTTGCATGGGCGACGGATCCGTCTGAACGGACGTCTGTAATGTAGCTGCGAACTGAGGTAACACCGAAGAATCAAATGATCCTAGCGGGGAAGCTGGACAAAATACGTTCAAGGTCAACAACATCATCTGATGGAAAACACCTCGGTCTTGCTCAAGTTCATGATCAATCATGTAGCCTTGCTGAGAAAACCCATGATTGGCCAACTATTGGAGAGCTCATCCTTGTGTAGGTTTCCGGAGATGCATGTTGCCTGTATTGCCGAAAAATGTCGGTGATCTACTATTTTAGATTGTTGGAGCCGTGGAGTACAATCTGAGCCAGGCCGCGGAGTAAGATTGGCGGGCAAACCCAAGGTTCATGATTGGGATAAGGAATGTGGGAAAAAAGATGAAGACAAAATGAGAAATTAGACATATGGATAGAAAGTGATCTGAGGCGAGCAAGGACAAGGAAACCGAACGGGACATGAGGATATGCGTGTGGCTTCCCTCAAAGCACCAGCCACCAACCTAGCTACTATGCACAGTACAAAGCAGGCAAGAAATCTAGATACACCAGAGGTAAAGTTAGAGCAAATGCATGCATCTCGGCTCAATTCTAGAACTATAGCTCCAACCTGAACGGCCAACCAATTGATACCTAGAGCGCTAGTAGCTAGCGGGGAAGGAAGATTCCCAGCTCTATGTTCTTCGACCTCTCCAATGCTCGGACGTTGTTTCAACGATGTGTCTCTCTTTCACCCGCCTAAAAAGAGAGAAAAATACTAGGGTTAGTTATGCTGTTTTAGACTCAAGCAGGTGTTGTTACGTGAGGAGAGCACGCGGACGCAACGAAAACCCTGGGAAACAGTCCGTGCTCGACCACGGAACGGTACGGTTGTACTACCTGTCGTCCAATGGTGCCACCCAAGAGTTTCCAGTGCCATGGCCGGGGCTGCACAGACGGCTACCCCGACCCTGTGCTCTTCCATGCATGGCCGGCCCGAAATGGATTTTCTCCAACTGCGCACAACCCATATCTCGGACCATCCATTTCTGTGATTAAACGGCCGAAATTTGTTGTTGAATGCGTTGAATGTTCAACTCGTTCTACGCATATAGGTTAGAGAAGCTCGTTTCCGTGGCGGGGCGGGGCTACCGCTCAATAGGTACACATGAGTCGATAACAAGCCCATGACCACACACGATTGTACCTCGGCGCAGTGTTTTCTAGTGGACACGAGTGTCGGCCGGGCTCGCGGTGACGATCAGCTCCAAATCCTGCACACGTACGCATGCCCTTGCTTGAATCAGGGCCCTGGCGCCTGACATGTATGTAAGTGGCGCGTGCTAGAAGCCAACGAAATGACCGTCCAGCTCCAGCGTCGCATGCATGCAACAAAGACCCCATCAAGGAGGCATTGACACCCCATTCAAATCCAAATCCAAATCCATGCGCCAGTCCCACTTGAAAAGCTCGAGTGCTGAACTGCTGCTGAGCGTACTACAGTTGACCACATGATCGAATGGTACGTCGGCCAACTTCCGTTTCCTGTTGGCGGGTAGTAATTTTTGGAATTGCTCTGGAAAGGCTGGATTGTATGATGTGCTTGAAGATTTGAAACGGTGATAACATGGATCGATCATGCCCCCACGGCAAAATCTTCTTGGCGCAATGAACACGAGTTCTAGGAGACCGACCTTGATGGGTGGTCATTATGCTGCAAGCGAATGGTACTGCTCTTGTTGGTGATATGTGCAATAAGGTACTTCCACTAGCTATAGTTCACCTCTATATATGCTCTCCACATCATTGTAATGTAGCAACATATGAGTATATATTACATGTGGTTGGAGGATGTATCTTAGTGTAGAATTTATTTGTGGTGGCACCCCACTCACGATAAGAAAAATGCATTTTCAACCAAAAAATGTTAAAATAAACAGAAATAATTGAGAAATCATGTACTCCCATAGTTCCGGAACAGCGGGTTTATGTGTCAAGAAAAACTAACGTCATTTGAAACTTATTTCAAATATACAAATCAGAATATATAAATTATATATAATATTATAATGTGTTGTTGGATTAATTCTTGGTCAAAGTTAAATTTTGAAACGCATGTGTCACTAAAAGAAAAGGCCTTGTTGCCGACGACTTTCTATGTGCCGACGGATTTTTATAAAGGCCGTCGTCATATATGTCCATATGCCGCTTCATTAAAAAGTCGTAGACATTTACAACAGCGTCGACATATACAAATATATGCCGAGGGTGGCCGTCGGCATATTCGTAGATACGCCGAGAGTGGTCGTCCGCATATACCACTGCCATGTGGCACCAGCGTCAGCCGTTTAACGGGAGCCTGAAAGTGATTGCTCGTATGCCGACGGCCACGTCACAAGCCATCGAAAACACATTTTTTAAATCTTTTTAAATTTTTGCATGCCACTTTTATTTCATGGGCTTAGGTCAGTTTTCTTTTGATTTCTGTTTTTCATGGTATGTTAATTTCCTACAACTAGGTCAAATAAAATGACATTGTGAGGAGTTTTTCCAACATGTTTGCAAACTAAAAAAACATTTTTCATTTTCTAATTACGTAAAACGGGTTTTTTGTGAAGCAACTACCAAGAATAATGTGCAAAATGGCATCACTCCAGTTTTCACTCAAATAAGACCACATTCTATGGATGATTACCAAGTGGTATGACATTTTGAACTTTCTAGCTATTTACGGTAGTTTGAATGAATATTGTCAATTTAGGAGGAAGCGTGTCAAATTTAAACTATATGTGCTACATAGTTTGCTCAATTGTTTTAAAAAAATCATTTTTAGGTACACAAGTATTAATTTCATCAGAGATCGACCGAGAAATTTGCAAGATTCCACCCCTATCTACGAACGTTCATGTCGTCAAATTTGACCAAATTTTAGAAACACCATAAGAAATTCTAAAAGAAATAAAAACATGTAAAACCATCACATTGTCATAATATGTGACATAGTTCTAGTAAAAATAAAAACTTTAAATAGGGCAATTATTTCAAAAAAATGTTCTCAGAAAAAACTACCAATATACGAAGCTCCATTACTTTCAAGCCAAATGACCGAGGTCATTTCTATGGATGGAAATGGGTACACATTGCCGCGTACCCTGCGGGTAAAACCCTATTAGGATAAGGGTTTGGGGAGAAAAAATACCCATGGGTATGTAAATGGGGAAATCTCGTACCCATCGGGCAGAGAGGGTACGGGTATGGGTTTGTATAACCCATACCCGCGTCCCCTTGTACCCTTCTAAATCTCTGAGATCTCCTAATGATAACCTAATGTACCTACTAATTTTTGTAACTATGTGCTGCTATTTATCATTAAAATGTGTTGTTGTTTATGCACAAGAGTGATGTTGTTTGCATGTGTCGCTTATGTGCAAGGGTTGCTATTTATAAGTATATGTGTTGTTGTTTACAATATGTTGTTGTTGACAATGTGTTGCTATTCATAAGTATGTGCCATATGATATTGGCATAGTTTGTGATAATGTTCCCATATTTTGCACATTTGTGCATCTTCGGATGGCAAACAATGTTGTCGAAGCGAGATCCCTTATTCATTTTCTAAATACGTAAAAACATGGTATTTTGTGAAGAAACTACCAAGAATAATGTGCAATATGGAACCAATTCATTTTTACTCAAACTAGACCTCATTTTATGGATGATTCCGGACCGGTATGACTTTCTGTGCTTTCTAACTATTTTTTTGGCAATTTAAATGGATTTCTGCCGATTTTACCAGGAAGCGGGCCAACTTTGAACTACAAATGCTACATACTTTCCTCATTTTCCTTAAAAAACATTTTTAGGTACACAAGCATTCATTCATCATATATGCATCGATAGTTTTTCCAGATTCCACCCCTAGCTACGAACGGTCATGTCGAAAATTTTGACCACATTTTGAAAACACCATAAGAAATTAAAAAACAATGTTAAACCTTGCGGTGTGTTATTATGTGACCCAGTGTCCAAGAAAATAAAAAACTTGAAATACGGCAATTAGTTCAAAAAAGTGTTCTAAAAAAGAGCTAGCATGTACAAAGATTAATGACTTTACCAAGGTCATGATCCTAACCATGGAATAGTTTGTGATGATGTTCACATACTGTGCACATGTGTGCATCTTGGAATGGAAAAAAATGTTGCTAGCCGGAGATTCCAAGATGTTTGAGAAAAATCCATTTTTCATTTTCGAAGTGTGAAAAACGATTTTTTAAGCAACTACAGGAATATAGTGAAAAATGGCACCACTCCGTTTTTTCACTCAAATAAGACCACATTTATGGATGATTTCCAACTGGTATGACTTTCCAAAGTTTCTAGCTATTTACGTTAATATAAACGAATTTCAGCCGATTTAGTAGGAAGAGGCTCAAATTTGAACCACATGTGGTACAAAATTTGCTCACTATTTTCAAAAAACGTTTTTTGGTACACAAGTATTCATTTCATCAGAGATCCACCGAGAGTTTTCTAATGTTCCTCCCCTTGCTAGGAACGGTCATGTCGGCAATTCTGACCACATTTTGGAAACAACCTGATAAATTCCAAAATCTCAACAGTATGTAAAACCTTTGCATTGAGTCATAATTTAACCTGGTTGTCAGTAAAAATAAAAATTGTAATTTGGCAATTATTTCACAAAAAGTATTCTCAGAAAATAGCTACCATTTACGAAAACCCATGACTTTCAAGCCAAATGATTAATGTCATGACCATAACCATGGCATCGTTTTTGATATTGTTCTCGTATTTTGCACATGTGTGCAATGGAAAACTATGTTGCCAAAGGGAGATTCTAATATGTTTGCAAAACAAATCAATTATTCATTATCTAAGTGCAGGAAGCGTGGTTTGTTGTGAAGCAACTACCAAGAATATTGTGCAAAATCACACCACTTCATTTTCACTCAAATTATACCTCATTTTATGAATGATTCCCAACCGGTATTTTCGGCAATTTAAACGGATTTTTGTCGATTTAACTGGAAGCGGGTCAAATTAGAACTACAAGTGCTACATAGTTTTCTAGTTTTTTCTCAAATACAATTTGTAGGTATACAAGTATTCACTCAATCAGAGATCCATCGACAGTTTTGCAAGATTTCACCCATAGCTATGAACGATCACGTCGGCAGTTTTGACCACATTTTGAAAACACCATAAGAAATTCAAAACAAATCAAAAAAATTAAAACCTTCGCAGCGTGTCATTATATGTGACCTAGTTAGCGGGAAAAGTAAAAAACTTGAAATACGGCAATTATTTCAGAAAAAATGTTCTTAGAAAAGAGTTACCATGTACGAAGATACATGACTTTCAAGCGAAATGGCCAAGGTCATGACCATAACCATGGCATAGTTTGTGATAACCAAACGGCAAAGGCCGACACCCCAACACCTCAACGCGACGGAGCGGAGCCGAGATAGGAGCCACCGCTCCGACATCCACGCCAGCTTCAGGACCACTCACCAACAAGCCTAAAATGAGGAGAGAAAGCATCGCCACCCACGAACAGAAAACTCGCCAAGGGTGGTAAATGGGCTCCACGGCGATGCCTCCAAGAGGGGAATGACAACAGAGAGCTTCGGCTTTGGCCCAGGCCGATGCAGCACCCGGAGGCCAGAGCTCACCAAGCCCGAAGACCTGACTATTTGTATGACGTAGGTTGCCATGTAGCTCGTCGCGGGTGACTCCCTCTACGGGTCCCTCCGACCGGCAAAAACATCCAAGACGTCCCACGAAGAACGCGACACAAAGTGTCGCCCTCACCCGGTCCACGAAGGATCTCGGGTTTCCTTCCGAAAGTTCCCGGGTAGGGGAGAGAGAGCACCGCCACGATGACGCCTTCAAGAAGGATGCGGCGCCCAAGGGCGTCACTGTCGCCTCTCCTAGTTCGTGACCAGGGCAAGGCTTTCACCGGCGGAAAGTTTCGAATCGCACACCCACCCCAGGAGGACAGACCAGACCACCTTCACAGTCCCGCACGCAGTTACTGTGAGCCCCGTGCGCCCGACGGTATATGGCCACCAATCAGAGATATGCGTCGGGGCCTAGGTCCGCCTCCACTGAACCACCTCCCACCTCAACTCGACGCCTCCACCAAGACCAGGGTCGCCGTCTCGGCATCCAAGTGCTGCAGGACAGCTCCACTCCAAGCCACACTCGCGCGCTGCACCTCCCGAAACCGACACAACGTGCCAACAAAGGGAGGCCGGCTGGGACGCCTCCACCTCCCGTCGACCGCGCTGCTGCCCCTGCATGCCCAACCGCACGGCAGCCGGACACCACCGCGCACCCCACTAGATAGTGCAGCGCGTGGGAACCACATCGCACAACCTCAGCCCGCTTGGCCCATTCGGGGGCCAAATTGGGCCCAAGCCGTGCTGCTGCTGCGAGCAGCCGAGCCAAGGGAGGGCAGCCGTCATCACCGCACCACACATCTCGTCCCCGCTGCATCCCGCCGCCCATCACGCGGTGCCGCTGCCACCTCGCCCCCACACGAGCCAGAGAGAAGTAGGACGCCAACCTTCTTAGGGTCCACCGCGCGCATCTCCCCCATCCACCTTTTGCAGTGGGAGCCACCGCCACCGCGGCGAGGCCAGCGGCAGCGGCGGAGGAGAGGAGGTGCCGGGAGCCTTGCGGCTGCGTGGCCTAGGGTTTCGCCGAGTCGCCCGTAGCGGGCGACGCGAGGGAGAGGGGGAGGGGGGAAGACTCTCATCATGAATCTCAAAGCAGGATCGGACGGTGATGGACAGGGGTCAGACTGGAAATGTTTTTATCCCATTCTCAACACCTCGCCGTGGTATGGTATCCGTATGCCCCTTCTTGTCCTATTCCCGTGGGCCCGGTAATCGCCTCCCTCCAAATATATTCTCGCTCCATTGTCTTCTCGTGCTTACAAATACCCCACCATCCTACACAGCTCTCCCGCACACTCACTCGCAGCAGCTAGCTCACACATCTCTCATCTCATGGTGCTCCAGCCCGCTCACCAACTACTATCCCTGCCGCACCCGCCTCACTGCAGCATCGCCACAGAGCGCTCGTCTGAGGCCATGGACACCAGCCCCGCGCCTCCCCTGCTCCTCCGCCCTCCCGCTCCCAGCATTGACGTCTCCTCCGCGGCCAAGGCCGTCGCCAGCAAGGCGGCAGCCGCAGTGTACGACTTGCGACGGGAGCCGAAGATCCCGGCCCCGTTCGTGTGGCCGCGCGCCGAGGCGCGCCCGACCACGGCCGAGGAGCTGGATGTGCCGGTAATCGACGTGAGCGTGCTGCGCAGTGGCGACGTCGCGGGGCTTCGCCGCGCCGTGGCGCAGGTGTCAGCGGCGTGCGCCACGCACGGGTTCTTCCAGGTCTCCGGGCACGGCGTGGACGAGGCCCTGGCGCGCGCGGCGCTGGACGGCGCGAGCGGCTTCTTCCGGCTGCCGCTGTCCGAGAAGCAGCGCGCGCGGCGCGTCCCCGGAACCGTGTCCGGGTACACGAGCGCGCACGCCGACCGGTTCGCCTCCAAGCTCCCCTGGAAGGAGACCCTCTCCTTCGGCTTCCACGACCGCGCCGATGCCGATGCCGCGGCGGCGCCCGTGGTGGTGGACTACTTCACCAGCACCCTCGGCCCGGACTTCGAGCCAATGGGGTAACGAACAATATATCCACTCACCCACTCTATCCAGCTAGGAATCAATCTCCGCCGTTGCATTTTTCGATCGTACGTTCGATCCGTGCCCACGTACGTACATACAGCGTACTGAACACGTAGGTGTGATCGATTGTGTACGTAGGAGGGTGTACCAGGAGTACTGCGAGAAGATGAAGGAGCTGTCGCTGACGATCATGGAGCTTCTGGAGCTGAGCCTTGGCGTGGAGAAGCGCGGGTACTACCGTGAGTTCTTCGCGGACAGCAGCTCCATCATGCGGTGCAACTACTACCCGCCGTGCCCGGAGCCGGAGCGCACGCTGGGCACGGGCCCGCACTGCGACCCCACGGCGCTCACCATCCTCCTCCAGGACGACGTCGGCGGCCTGGAGGTCCTCGTCGACGGCGACTGGCGCCCCGTCCGGCCCGTCCCGGGGCCATGGTCATCAACATCGGCGACACCTTCATGGTAGTTCCATCACCTACTTTCTAATTACCCACTTAATAGCACTAACAGTATCATCGGTTGGCTTAATTAGTCGTCACAGTGGTCAACTACCTATGCTCTGTTCCGCTGTGCTCCTCTGCTTCCTAACGAGTGAGCCGGCCCATAAAAACTGCCCCGCTGTTCTGGAACCAAAACGAAGCGGGTCGATCGTGGGAGCCTACAGAGTGACACGACGCTTGATTGCTGTGTTTCCTAACAAGAGAACCACCGGTAGGACTATCGACGGAAAGCAGCTGACATGACATGATCTATTTATTTCCTCTGCTCCATGAACGGTTTACTATTAGACTGAAATTACATGCAGTAGTTAGCAGGGTCCCATACTGACGTAGCGACATTAGTAGTAGTGATGATCATTCCTGGGACGATGCCTGAAACAACCTAGCTGGGTCCAACTTAACATCGACCCTATTGGCTTAATCGCCGTCGTTTCGACTGATGAAGACGGCTTCCATTTCTAGTGGCCTCTAATCCCACTGAATCCAAAAAGGGTGCGATGCCAACGCTGGCCAATGAGAGGGGCAGAAAAGATAGGGGATAGGGAGCCATGAGAGAGTATCTTGTTGGTTGCGGCGAGTTTGGAGCGATGTGGGAAGGGGGGTTAGTTAGCGCCGGTGAGGTAGAAGGTGAGAATGCGGATGCGGATGGTGGCGCTTTCGGTGGCGGTGCAACCCAGGTGCATGCGCGCGGATGCGGATGCGGATGGTGGCGCTTTCGTTTTCTTCTTTCCCGTCGGTCATCTCCTCTCCTTGGCGCCATCTATCTACACAGGGGTGCTACTCCTAGATGGAGTTGTCACTCCCTTTCTCTTCGATCTCGCTCGGGTCCGATCAATCAGGCCGATTCGATCGTGCGTGCGCACTGTGCGAGGTTCCCACGTCACTGTGTCGTCCCGCCAGTCGCCATTGGTTGGCTGGCGAACCTGTTGCTCGTTCGTCTCGCCCACTGCATCTATCTGTCGCTGTTTCCTCCGCGGCGAGGGCGACGAGCGACCATGCACTGCACGGGGTCGCCGTCGTGGGTCGGTCGTCACGTGGGCGCTGCCGCCGTCGCGTACGTGGTTCCACACGTACGGCCGTCCTCCGGAACGATGCATCAGTTCGATTTTAGTTTACCTACGGGTTTTTTATACGGCATTCTGTGCTGGTTTTTTTACATGGTTGAGCGGTCTAACTAACCAGCACGTCGTCGGCTTTTGTGGCTGGATGCAGGCGCTGTCGAACGGGCGCTACAAGAGCTGCCTGCACCGGGCGGTGGTGAACCGGCGCCAGGAGCGGCGCTCCCTGGCCTTCTTCCTCTGCCCGCGCGCCGACCGCGTCGTGCGCCCGCCGCCGGCCACCGCCACGCGCCAGTACCCGGACTTCACATGGGCCGACCTGATGCGCTTCACCCAGCGCCACTACCGCGCCGACACGCGCACCCTCGACGCCTTCACCCAGTGGCTCTGCCCGCCGACGCAAGCCTCGGCCCAGGAGGCGTCGGCCCGATGAGCTTCACCCGATCCTCATGGATTCGCTCGACGGCGACACGCCATTTTTGTCGGGACCGGCCACGTGCGCTCCCAGGTGCGGCGGGAGTGGCGCCCACGTGCTTCGCTGGACCCACACCACCTTCCATTTTTGGACGCTGCCTCGCGCTCTACTAGTCTTTCTTCCTTGTCACCACTCGTCCTAGTGTACATACCATGGAAATTATGAAATATATATATATAAACGCATTTCCACGTATAAGTAACACAAGAGGTATACGGACAAATACCAGGGTCCAGGGGTCGTGAATATGCTCCTGAAATTTCCATTCTGGACGGATGCGAACCTGACATCAAGAAACTTCTCTCTTGTTTTCATTCAAAGATACGGCTTCGTATCAGGGTTTGAGAATCGGCAGCTTGCGCCACGCGGAGGCCACGCAGCATACACGTATGAAACCACGGCGTTGTTCGCTTCCGAACGCGATCACATCCGTTCTTTCGGCCGCTTCAAACGACGCCACTGATCCTGAATGTGTTTGTTTGTTTGTTTGTATCTCACCACGCAGTGTTTTATTCAGGTTTGTTTGTTCGTTCTTACAGGAGCTGATAGCTTCGACAGGCCTCAGAAATGTGTTCCACCAAGTGCTCTTTCAGGTTTGTTTGTTCCTTCTTACAGGAGCTGATAGCTTCTGACAGGCCCTCAGCTAGCCTAGATTCAGTGACCGTGCAGCAACTTGTCAAGATGCTGAGCGTAAATATTGACCATAAGCAAGATAATTGTCAACGTTGATTGCTGGATAACGACGCATGGAGGAATGCAAGGATATACATGTAGGGGATGAAACAAATAACTGGAAAGAGAATGGACACGCCGTTTTGGCTCATAGTAGTGGATGCTCTCCCATTGAGAAAAACACATCTTGAACGCAAGGCGGGCCAAGCTATCCATCAGCTTCTTCCAGGTCAACGGGACACACTTTCCAGATATCAATTCCACATAAAGATGGTCAGACTAATGCCGAACTGTTAAGATCTCAACTGTTAAGTATGAAGGGTAAAAATTTCTCCAAGCTGACATGGATTCAAAAAAAATCTTTTCCTTCGGAAATCATACGAATTCAAGAATATTAACTGGACTGTGACAGAACACCCGTAGTGAGGTTTTCCTGAAGAACTGATACTACCTTCTGTGGGCTGTGGCTCAATCTATTGACTTCCAGTACAGCCTTACATTTTACAACAATATGCTGCAAGCCCAGAAAGAATGAAAAGTGCAATTGTTCAGCGAAAAACACATACTATATGATTCTACAGCTGCACAAAGCTTTTGCCTTTTTTTTAGCATGGACAAGAATCATAGTGCAGTCTAATGTACCACCACTAACCAGTAGTAACAGTTTAACTTCAACCTATGCTTCACATGCTTGCTTCGATCTCCTTGGGTCGCCACATGGTCTTCTGGACGCAGAGCAACCCTTCGTCGCCCTTGGTGTAGGTCATGCGTACCTCCCACTGTAGGGACTTGGCCATGCCTTCAAGTTCGCTTATTGTCTCCGCGTTATCCCGCACGATCAGTTTGCCTTCTGGCCTCAGTATCCGGTCGACCTCGGCAAACACTCCCAACAATTTGCATCTGCAAATAAAGAACATAATTGCTTGAGAAGATTCAAAACACAACGAGTATAACATGCACAAACGTGATGTCAACATCTATAAAGAACTTTGTAGTAGTCAAATACTTATGGCCATTTAAAATGCATGAATTGTGAAACCCAGGAACACTACAAACATAGGGATTGGCTGGCATGTGCAGTGGACTCCTAAAGGCATTAAAATGTGGGAAATGCTCGAAGAGAGTGCGGACAAATGGAGTTCAGGCTCAAAAGGAGCCGTTTATTTGAAAAACAATAGAAAACAGACTTTCAAAGTTTCAACAAAAACTGAGAAAAAATCTCAACTCGAAACATCTTGTATTTTTTGCTGCACAAAAATGACAAAGTCCGACAGATTTTTTGATATTTGCATTGTTCGCTACTTCAAATGTAAGATTTTGTCAATTTTGTGTAGCCTAGAATATGACTTTCGAGTTGAGATTTGGCACATTGGTAGAATGCATCATTGTCTAAATGTAGGAATTTTCTTCGAACTTTTTTGAAACTTGGAAATGTTGATTTCAAATTTTTAAAAAACCGAGCTCCATGGAGCTCGGGCTCCACTTGCACTTTCGGCGTTTGGATGAACTTTGGCAATAGTTCAAGAAAAATGTTTCTTTAAGTTCTCAACTTCTCAAAGGAATTTTATAATGAGGTTTCAGTTGATGTTTGGCACCTTTCAAAAAGTGGAGGAAAGGGGAAGTTTGCCGTATAGCATTTTAGGAGTCATTCATGCAACTGAAAGCGCATCATAGTGAAAATTCCTATAGGATATAAATGAGACCTATTTTTAGCTCAACTATTCGCAACTGAAAGCGCATCATAGTTAGACGTAAAGTATTCAAATAGATATATTAAATGCTAGTCCAACATCAAACAAATAAGTCATACATTGTCCTTTTCAAAAAAAATGCTAGTCCAACATCAAGCAAGTCCTTCATTGTCCTTTTCCAGAAAAAAGGACTTTGTTTCTTAATTACACCAAAGCTACTGGCAAATAGTATAGACAAACTGCGGTCACTGAGACAATTTAATACTGACCTCTTTTTCAGTTTTGAGAACAGATGGTCTGCGTGTAGGAGGTCATATGTTCTCGGGTAAGTGCTGAAAGATTCGCACCAGTCATGATACATTCCAAACAAACCACGCTCATAAACAATGGGCAGTGTGTCAGCTGAATCAATTGGTACGATATTCATAACCCAGACTTGTGGTTGGTCCCTCAGAGCTGCAGCAAAACTGCAATGCAATCATGTAAGACATTAGCTAAGAAAAGAAATAGTCATAATGAGTGGCTTTGAAAGAAACATTGTGAAATGAGTGGATTCCGATATATCCAAATGGATCATCAAGAGATGGAAAAATGTTTTACATCTTCCAAGACTTAAAAATGAAAATAGAATAATGATAAGTGGCATGGATACAAGTTGCCCTAGGACAGTAGGGAGAAAAAAAAGTATTCTAATGCATTTTAAATTTTTGATTTATTATGACATTTTTTGCAACTCAAAACAGACTTCGGTTTTTATTCACTGTCAAATTACTCATTCTGAAATTACTCGGGCTAAACCTTGGCAACAGAATTTGCATACTATACTTGCAATATTTGTTCAAGATCGAAAGCAAACCATATACTTACCCTCCATAAACAGCTCTCATGTCCATGACATTTCTCACTTTAGACCAGTCGATTCCCATGCCATTCACGTACGATTTACTTACAACACGTTTCCAGTGTGCATAATCTGCTTCAAAGTCTTCATTCCCTGGTTTTCCGTAAACTCCAACATGAGAACCATCAATCCAGAAGGGGGTCTTCTCAAGCCTTTGAGGCCATGTCTCAGGCCATTTCGATCCTCTTACTGATGGACCAACAGGCAATTTGTGTATGCACGCTTGTAAAGGTACATTCCTGCATAACACAAGATTCTTTAATAAACAAAGTACTTCACATATGTAAACATAACCAACTGAAAGCGCTTTGACCATACCAAGCAGCATCTGCATCATCAGTTTCCTTGCATAAAGGCGGGCTGTCTTCTGATCTTTTCTCATAGCAATTGTTGTCCATTGGTTTCTGATATATGGCCATGCCAACTTGATTTAATGTATCCTTTGTTTTCTTAACCATTTTCCAGCAAATGGATTTTGTCAGAGAAGACATAGCTGAAAAGAATAAGCAACTGTGTTAGATCTGGTTCACCTGGATGCAGGACGATTCACAGTGGGTTCATAGCATATTTTTTCTGTTTATGGTAAAAATAAGCCTAGTCGATTTTCATGAAGTTGGGCACGTCTAGTGCTTAGTAATAGTTCAATCTATCTGTAACACTAAACAGCAGCCGATATAGGTAAACAGAACAGTTAAAGAGAATTTACAACATTTCAACTTCTTTTATCAGTAACAACATCATTTAATCTAATATATAGATTGCACTGCAGTGTCGGAAAGAAAATCCGTCGTAACAACTCAACAGAGGCAGTAAGATGTTTTGTTCTGAATGTACCAAAGCAAGTGAACAGCTACTTTACTAATGAACTTAAACTGTTCTAAAAACTGATGAAAACAAAACATCTCTGTTTTGTAACATGGTCATTTATATTGCAACAACGTTCACATTGAGTGGATTTGAAAGAGGTGTTCTGTACAGTACCATTCCAAATCTCAACATCTTCAGGTAGCTTTTGGTAAACAGGAGTAGCAGACCAGACGAAGTAGCCACCAGGACGCAATAGTCGGTTCAATTCCAGCAAAAGCTTGCCACCTGAAAGTGTCACGAGCAGTGTTCATATTAAAAGCGTATTAAAACATTTTTCTTTTTTAAACCAGGTTTCCCCCACTTTAATTACTTTTTAAAATGGAAACAGTACACTGTAGTCAGCAGGAGATAAAGGGAAAAAATGCCACCAGCAAGACAAACCTTCAATGTGCCAAGGGACTCTGCAGCGAGCACAGTGAATGGCATCAAAAACCCTGCTGGGATATGGAAGTCTCTTGGTGCCCATTACAGCTGATATTGCTGGAATTCCTCTCTCCAGCGCAAACTGTACTTGAGCTTCATGCTCATCCTTTGGAGCAAATGACATGGTGAGCACATCTCTATCAAACATGTAGCCACCAAAGCTGGCAACTCCACAACCAACATCTAGAATCACACGGCTTCGTTTACCCCACGCAATGTCAGGTAATGCCTGCACAAAGAAGATGCATAGACTATGAGCAAGCTTAACATGATGATAGCGGCACTTGCCTCGATAGTTGTGGAATAACATTAATCAATCATTGATGTGTAGAAGTATGAAACATAGTTAATGCAATGATAATAGACCTGCTGAATAGTGTCAATATAGTGGAGCGCGCCGTTCTTGAACTGGGTCCCGCCCCCAGGAAACAGAAGATGATCCCCAGAAACTTTAACCCAGTTTTGATGGCCCTTGTACTCTGCAAGCTTGGTGTGAGGGACGTTGCTGTACCATACCTGCAAAAGTAGTGCCACTTGTAATAAGCAAAAGGAGACCTTGATCTGCTAAGGATTACTTAGTGTTGTGGAAACATCCTGAAAAGACAGAAGTACCTTGTCCCTGCTTTGGGGCCATTCGATGGGACGCTTATATCCTTCTGGAAGTGGAACAAGGCAAGTCGGAGGCTCTTCAGGGCAATGCCTCTCACGGTGTTCATAATGTTTGGTAGAGTGAAGTTTCTTGATAGCCTTCTCATTGTCGAGGCAAGGTATGAAATCTGTCACGGCAATGCTGTTACATAATTTCCAGCTATACGTGACTGCATCAGCTGAAGATTTTGATGATGCTTGAGCTTCCTTCTCATTCTTTGACTCTGCAGCTTGTGTAGGGAATGATCCATTCTCTGCATTCGACTCCTTGAGAAGTTCAGATTGAGCCCCATCAGGAAATACTTCATCGGATTTCGCAGTCTGTTCCTTCTCTCCACTTTCTTCCACTTTCTCCTCGATTTGAGGCTGTGAATCATCCTCAGACTTTGCTTCTTGATCTTCCTTCTTCTCTCCATCTTCATTATCTTTCCTCTCCTCGCTCTTCTCCTCCTCGGCACCGGACTGACCGGCCTCCCCACCCTCCTTGGCATTTTGCTTTTCTGACTTTCCATTTGCATCATCAAACGAATCTCTTTCTCTTTTGTTGGTTCCTTTTCTTCAGTCATCTCCACAGGCTTCTCCATTGCGTTCTCGGAGAACTTCTCTTCCTCAGGAGCATCCCTGTTAGCATGAGACTCGTCTGGAACATTATCATTGTTGTCGGTATCCTCGAATTTCTCCGAACCTTCCACAGCATTGCCGGATGCTGTCTCCCTGGTTGCACCAAAGTCGACTGCTGCACGCTGATCTTTCACCTCCGACTTCTCGTTTGATGGAACATCTAGTGGCTCCGACTTCTTATTCGACGGAGCCTCCAGCGGGAAGACGGTGGACGATGTCATCATCCAGGCGCCGACGAGGCAGAGCGCCACAAACACGACGACGGTGGACGTCGTGCAGAAGGACGAGGACGGCGACGAGGGCCGCCTGCCGTCCATCTTTGCACCTCGGCCAAATGCCATCGGTACCACTCTCGCATGTACAGGGTCTTCCCCACTGCACGCGGCTCGTTTACTTCAACTCGATCGACCGAACAACGAACGCCGCGGCTGGAGCTGTGCTGCTTTCGGCCACAACAGCGCGTACCTAGAGCAAGCTACACATCGTCAGAACTCAAAGCCCTGGAGATTTATATGATATGAATCGCTAGATCTAAACTGTAAAGAAGGAAACCGTGAAATCTGCATATCTGTACCAACTCAACAACGCCCCCAGAAAACGATGCTTTTGCTACATGTTTCTTCTTTCCTACTAAGGCAGCGTTTTTCAGGAAGAAAGCCATTGAAAAAAGGCAAGCAAATCTCCCCGTATCAACAAACATGGAAGGAAACATAACTACAAACCGCGTGCATTAACACGCAGAAAATCTGGCAAATCCATAGCTTGCACAAATCGCAATCGGATCTGTGGCCTGAGCTGAGCCCGAGCTGGGTACGCACAGACGCAATCTTACCATACCGAGCGGTGCGCTAAATTAGTAGCCAATCAGTCAAAAAAAAAAGTAGCCAATCAGTCAAGCGAGCATCAGCGTGCAAGCTTGAGCTAGATCCGCTGCTGCAGACGGAAAGAGGGGAAAAGAGATAGAGAGGCGGGCAATGCAGAGGCGCTGGATTCGTACCTCGCCGGCCGGGGAGCTGGGCTCCGGCCACGAGCGGGATCTCGAGGAGGAAGTGAGGGGATCGAGGAGGTGTGGCGTCCTTGGATTCGCTCTGGAGTTATAAAGGCTCACAGCTAGCGTGAGGGAGGAGCGAGCAGTGGTGTGTGACAGTGTGAGTTAAGGAAGGAGATGGTTTGGTTTGGGGGTGGGAATGGCATTAGGCCGCACCCTCCGGTTAAATTAGTGCCAAATCTTGACTGAAAAAATTGTTTGATTCACGTGTTGACTTCTTTTGCATATTTGCCCACGTTTCGACATCTTTTGCATATTTGCCCTCTAAAACCTCCCATTATTATTACCATCTAGCCAACTTGTCTTCCATTTCTTCCGTGGTATTTTAGGAGTTAGAGATTTCTTTTATAAGTTCTGTAGAAAATAAGTAGGAGACGGCAGAAATATTCGTTTTTGGGAGGATCTCTGGATAGGGGAAACTCCTTTAATGGTAAAGTTTAGACGTTTATATAACCTTACCTTTAGTGCTGGTGTGTTAGTCTCTAAAGTTTTCACTGAAGGATGGGCTAGTTTGCGTTTTAGGAGGACCTTGTTTGGGGAGACTGCGGTTATGTTTGCAGAGCTCCAAAGTATGTGTAGTGAGGTCTCCCTTAGTGAGGAGTGTAGAGATAAATGTGTTTGGTTATTAGAGAAATCTGGTAAATTCACGGTTAAATCGTTATATACTGCATTAAAGATGAATCAAGTTAACTGTCCTTTTAAAAAACTCGGGTTCATCAAGATCCCACTGAAAATTAAGGTGTTCCTTTGGTTGGTTTTTAAAAAGAGTATTTTGACTAGAGATGTGCTCAAGAAAAGGGGATGGGAAGGAAATACTAGATGTTCTTTTTGTAGTGAGGAAGAGAACATTGATCATTTGTTCATAAAGTGTCCTATGGCTAGATATGCTTGGGGAGTGGTACAGTGTGCTTTTGATATTCGTGCAGATTTTGTTTCAGTTTTGGACCTAATTGATTGGGTGTTTAGATTCCCGAGTAATATGAGAGGGGTTGTAGCTGTAGGTGTTTCGGCAATAATTTGGTCTTTGTGGAAGACTAGGAATACAGCTTGTTTCGATAAAGTTTATCCTTATGATCCTACTTGTATTATTGCTAAAGGTGCACATTGGTTGAATTTCTAGGTACCTCTTCAGATATGAGGACGACGAGGTTTGCAACGCAGAGGTGCAAGAGCGCTACTGCGGGTGGCAGCTGAAATCTTCACCAAACGGAGCGGCTGGGCACCTATGGTGATGTGAATAGAGGGGTAAAAAGTGAACTACAGAAGCCTGGTGGTGCTGCAGAAAAAGAAGAGTTGCTGCTAGTTTAGTTGAGTAGTTGGTCTCCGTTGTTGCTGTAGTGCCTTGTTCTTTTTGTTTTGTAATTTGAGGTCTGGTTTGTTCAGAAAAAGGAGTGCCAGGAGTTTTAAGTTCTGTAATGAATAAGGAGTAATTGAGCTAGCGGTAGAGTGTTTATGGGGGAGTTTGGGTTGGTTGAGCTGGGGCTCGGTGAAAGTTCTGAATATTGTATTATCGGTTTCTTTTCTATGAAATGAAATCGGGAGCGAGGCTCCTTTATTCTAAAAAAAAATTGTCTTCCATTGGAGCTTCTAGTGCAAGAGTAAAGAGTAGAGATTTATAGTTCCTGAGTTCCAATGATCCCTGCCCTGTATTTAAAAAATATAAAGTTACAAGTTTCAAAAACAAATTGGACGAAAATTCCGGATGAACTCGAGGATGTATCCTACGACCATGCTCAATCACACTTTAGAATACTTTGTATTATGAGCTCTCTAAAACAGGCATTTTTTAAACTACAAAAATTATAAGATTTATCATTTCTGTATAGCCTAGATTTAAAAGAATTAAGCTTTGATACATCATTGGATGCATCCAACATTTTTCCAAAAAAAATTTAAACTTGTAAATATGATGTCCAATTTTAAAAAATAAAAAGATCACTCGACCTCGGGAGTCCAAAAAGTTTTTGACAAGCAAATTCAGGTCGCCTGCAACAATCATTTAAGTCTAGTTCTTCCACTTACGTTTTTCCACCTCACATATA
Organism: Poa pratensis; assembly: GCA_947311845.1. Lineage (NCBI taxonomy): Eukaryota > Viridiplantae > Streptophyta > Magnoliopsida > Poales > Poaceae > Poa > Poa pratensis. The sequence continues at coordinate 20,198,593 of CAMZMU010000042.1, read as the reverse complement.
TTTTCTCGAATTCCAGTTTATAAAAAATTGATTTCTTTTATCCTTGTTTCTCGGCAATTTTTCACCCACGCCAACTTCTCTCTGGCTCTTATTTTTTCGCTCGCAGTCTTAGCGTCCTTCATTGTTGCCTCCTTATCTAGGTTCACTTTTGGTTGTACCGTCGAGTTTGTCATCTCTGCCTCGGACTTCTTGGTGGCCTTTGGGCATCTAGCATAATTCTAATCATGTAACATTAATCGTTTTAGTGAGATATCGTTTCTTGACTCTGATCTCAGACCATACTAATCATCTCTGGGTACGCACAGACGCAATCTATATACATCTTCAATTACGCACGATTATTTTGCACAACGATTCACCATCTAATACTTTTTTCACGAACTTAATTTTTTTGTAAATACAAATCGATTAGACTTTGAAGTCCTTAAGATTTGCGAGTCAAATGTACCTCGTCGATTTATCACCGTGCGGTGAGCCTGATAAACAATCACAAACCAACCCAAAAATTCAATATTGCTTCAAACATTGAGAGGAAAAAAACTGAAGTACCCCTTACAACAATTCTAGTGAGCCAGGCCTTATGTATCTATTAAGCTTGGGTGTGAAAAAGATTTGGTGTTGTTTTGTCCGTATTAAACAGGACTGTTCCGAAGTTGAATGTTTTTATAGGGAAAGCCATCATGACAGCTTTATTGATCAGCTAAACAAAAGTTACATCATTTATCAAAAACTGATCAATAAATCTAGGTGATCATCTACCCAAACACCATGTTAATCACCATATTTTCTAGATAAAACATGAGCTACATTATTAGAATCTTTAGGGAAAAAGACATAATTAACTCTATGAAGAGAACATGCTTGAATAACAACATCCTGATATATTACGTGAGCTACATTCATAGTGTCCACGGCCTCCTGACGAACAGCCTGGATCATCAGCCTTTGGCAACCCATTTGGTCAGCTAACAATATACCATCTCTAAGCGATAGTTCTTCAGTAGTAGCAAGATCCAAATATAATTACACCTTCCTGTTACTAGCCGCTATAAACTTCCCATAGCATGCAATCCCGCATACAACACCGGTGGCACCACAAAATTCTCCGGTGCTTTTTGTCAGCAACGTGTCTTCTTTTCAACATTTTTCTTCATAGTTTTTGCTTAATTTCCTGCCATCACTCGATCAGGCTTGTGTTTATCCTTTTCTCCATTTACAGTATTTCGCCTCATCCACCATATGTACCAAGCTGCCACAAGTATTAGTTTATTCCGATCAGGTTCTAGTATTTGCAACCGCGTGGAATTACTATATCATACCATGTACTTCAGGCAAGCTAGTTCCAAGCAAAATTTGTGGTGCGAGTTAAACCAACTTAATTTATACTAAACTCTTAAACTTTCATATAACTTGTTTTTTATTATATTACAATCTTAACAAATGTATCATGCCATTATCTAGTTTGCACAAGTAACTAAATATAAACTCAACCAATGTCATGTAGTGAACATTAAAAAAATACACTTACATTGTGATAATATATTTTGCAACAAAATCTTTGTTAGTGTACATAGGCTAAAAATTGAAATAATTGCAAGCATCCTTATTTTTTGCAGTTAAGTTAAGATTTAGTTATCTTTATATTTCGAGCATAGTCTAACAGGTATCTTAAATAGTGGTTTCCAGTATATAGTATATCACTATGTCAGCAAATTAATATAATTTCATAGATTATAAATTAAACATTTAGCTTCACACTATATCTTTTTCCGTAGTAAGTGTCTTAGAAGTGACTTTGTGTTGAATAATAATCCAACAACACGTGAATTCTATGTACTTGATATTTAAAACTTTCAACCATGGGTGGTAGCGGTGCACCAACATCCAACCATTAGATATACTATAGGGAGCACAAGATGGAAACCAATGCAAACGGAAAATATTGACGGCCGTCACACCGAGAGCACAAAAAAAATGCATGGTTATGCTTGTTCTCTCAGTGTATTGCACATATTGGACACTGAGCCGAAACAGGTACGTGTTTATTAGCAATAACACCTAAGCCTGGTAACACCCCATGTAAAGATGTCCAAGCGAATTTTTTTCATACATTGCCTAGTACAATACTTTGTCATAGTGAGTCCCAAATAGGGTTAGGTCCAGATCTCCCCCTCTCCTCAATTCTTGGGATTTTCCTTGTCCCAAAGTTGAAAGAGGTTTTGGTTTGGGGAAGCACCACGTTTTCTTAAGAGGAGGTAGAACAGTTCTTTGTTTCCTCGATGAAAGCACGTGGTACAAAATTGCCAAACTGAAGGGGTTGAAATTGCCAAACATGGCGGAACGCGTGAGCGGGAGCCCGCGCGGAGGCCCCGCATGAGGTACCTATCTTGCACCTCGCCCAGTGCACCACACAGACCGGCACGTAGACCCACGCCTCACCAGGTCCACTGAACCAGGCACAGGAACATCGCGCCGCGCGCAGCGTGATGCACTCTCGCTAGTCCTCCGCGCGGGAGAGATGGTGTCGGTGGCGTTCTGGGCCCGGGACCCCGGCCCCGCGGGGCAGGGAGCTGTCGGGGTTGGGGACAAGCCCACTAGCCACACTACCACCACACACCCGGCTCCGATCATGGATGGTCGCGTCGGCGCTGATGCGGCGCGCCGGCCGTCGTGGATACCGGATTCATGGCTACCTGTCGTCGTACTACTCGTCTTAACGTTGAGGCACACCTAACCGCTCCTGATTTGGACCTCCCACTTGCCTGATCCAAAGTAAAGGTCTTTGATTACTACTGTAGAATCTCCATTCGATATGCCTGAGAGCCCGTAGATGAGATCCATCGCTCGATAGATCTGCAAAGTAAATCAAAAGCGAGCTTTTACGAGGAATCAATCAGCACGAGGGCCCAGCGCAACAGGACAGAGCATCAGCACGAGCTGTCCGATCTCTTCCGTCTATCTCACCGTCCGCAGCCGTACCCTCCATGATGGAGCCACCAGCTCGGGAACATACTCTACTAGCTAGCTGCAAGTGCACGGTGAAAATAATCACAAGAAATTCAGTTAAAAAACTGCGTGTGGTATCAGTTGCTTGCAACGCACTTGATTTGATTACTACAAGAAAAATAAAAGGGCGCGAGTGATGTTGCGATCGTTGGAGCGCACTTGATTTGACTGTGGAGTTTGGCACGCCGCCACCACGACCAAGCGCCTTGCTGCATTTTCACATTTGAGAATAATGAAGTTACCAACCCACATATGCGTGTCTGCTTCTTACATTTGAGAGAGTGCGCGTCCATCAGATTCTGGCCGCAAGAGGAAGGAAACCTGCCGATCAGTGACTAATTGCCACTAGCAGCTAGTGTTTCCGACCAACATTCATATTATACGAATTTAGCTTGACCAACACACTTGCTTGGCCAACTCTGACGTTTACGTTTGCTATTTAGACGACGCATATCCAATGAATGATGATTAGTGGCAAGAATCATGCCAACCGCAGGAAAAAAAATTGGGGTGCGGTTCTCTGTTCGGAATTTTCGGGAGAGAACTAAAAGGCTATGTTGTAATATCCTTCCAGTAACTTATCACAAGTAACTACCAAGGACAGTAAACTTCTACTGTACTACAATAAAAAAAAACATCTACTGTACTAGTACTCACTCCGTTCCAAAATAGATGACTTCCATTTGTACAGAAGTAGTCATCTATTTTGGAATGGAGGGAGTAATACTCAAACAGTCAACAGCGACTGAACCTGTTAAAAAAACACCCACTGAAATATTCACGAGTACAGAACAACCCGGAATGGACACCACACCACCCTCAAATACGAATTGAACTGTGGGGCTGAGATGGGGTGATAGCCTATATGGCCCAATATAATTCCAAGTTGGTGGCCTCACGGGCCTAGCAATCTGGTAGTGGTCACGCTTGCAATTTTTCTCTCTCGTGGACATATGGCAGCACTCTTGTCCATTTATTCTAAAAAAAACTTAATTCGCCGTTGATAATTTTCTTTTTGAGAGGAACCACATATTTCATTAATCGAAAATAAAGTTACAATATGCAACACATGCGGAAACTAAAAGACGACAACATGATCGATGCCCTGCACTGTATCAAACCGGTTCGATGTGCCCTTTGAATCACTTTTTCCTCGCATAGTAGATGCCCAATCTCAGACACTAGCCAACTAAATAGATTTACCTCCGTCTAGACTCGGTGGTCCCATATGGCAACTTAAGATAAACTCTACACGAAAGTTATGGCGTCTCTGGGAGGCATTTGATTTGGGTGATTTCACGGGGATGTAGCTTGAACTTTCTCCCTTAAGGAGGGCGGCACCGGGCAAAGCCGGGCTGCAGGGCCATGTTCCCCCACAAGGCACGCGCACATCATGGGGTATTGGTTTTCAAGGAGGGGGCGTGCATGCCAGAGACAATGGCTCGTTGCGACATCTTAATGACCTCACTATGTAACAGACTTCACGACAGGAGATCGAAAACAAAGGGCGGCGGCCCTGGTTTAGCAGCAGTCGGATCTAGATATGGTAGTGGCCTTCATCTTCGCGTGGCTTTCGAGGCTGACGGTGTGGCAAACCCCATCCATGGCTTGTGGTTATTCCGAAGTCGACGATGGTAAGGGAGTGTCCTCCATATCCGCATTGGTCTTGATTCAGATTGGAAGGTTCTCCATGGGGAATCTTAGGGATTCGCCACGCCAAACCTGTTTTTGTCGTCAATGAGAAGACGTCCCTTTGTCGTCGTTGGAGGTGGAACGAAGGTCGAGTGATGGCATCCAAAAGCGGGGCAGTATGGGACTCTACCTCCCTTCCGTCATCTTATTCAGTGTTATCCGACTTGCAAGATGTCATCAACCATTAAAGGGATTCATGGCACTAACATGTTTCGACGACACCTCCGCTTGAAAATGTATGGTCTCTTATTAGGAAATGTCACTTCGTCTCCATGGTTCCTTTGATGGAAGTGGTGGCTGGAATCTTGGCTTGGGAAATAAAAACTCCGAGATCAACATATGGTTGGACTCGTCATCGTCCTTCTCGATGGTTTTCCCTAGGATTTGTGTATTTGTCATTTGTTTTGGTCACTTTTCCTAGGATCTATGATAGGTTTTTCGCAAAGTAGACATTCTCATATTTTTCTTCTGTTCTGTTTGACTCCTTTGGCATCGCTGACTTGCTTTTTTAAATAATGAACAACGTATAGTTATGTGCATCAATCGATGCCGAGTGTGAGATTTAACTCCTTTTAAAAAAAAATTGACAACAAAGGTTTTTTTCTGCCTCCGTTTCGAAAAATATATAGTACGTTCCTTCGAAAAAAAGAAAATATGGTACCAACATTGAACAGCTAACGGAACCACGATGATAGAATAGAAAGAGAAAGTCCACGCCATTTCCCTCCATACCAAACGGGCTAGAACGTAGCTATCAAACCATGGGCCTAGGATTACACCACCACCCAATCCAGATCTTCGCCTCCTTGTGGGCTAATGCGCCAAACAATTCAGTCAGACTTGCATTTTCATCACTCAAAGACGCTGGGTTCTTTATCTCAGAAAAAAGAGACGCTGGGTTCTGAAAAGAATCACTCAAAGACGCTAGAGAACAGTCATGCACTTACGCGCCTTTCTTCGCCCTTAATATCTACCTCCGGTCCGCATTAAGTGTCACGGAAAGATCACTAGTTTAGTACTCCCTCCGTTCACTAATACTATTTTAAATTTTTTATTCAAATGTATTTTTTTTTTGAGATACATTATTCAAATGTATCTATACTTATTTATACATAGATTCACTCATTTTATATTAATGTAGTCAAAATTGAAAGTAGCTCCACTGGCTTATACTCCCTCCGTTCCATTTTAATTGACTCACATATATCTACATATGAATGCATCTAGACAAGTTTTAGTGTTAGGTACATTCATATCTAGATATATGTGAGTTAATTAAAATGGAACGGAGTGAGTATTAGTGAACAGTGGGAGTAGAAAATGTTGTACATACTTGCGACAATCTTTTTGGGTCAGAGGAGTACATTAGATCGTACGCTAATTTTGCATAAATATAAATAAGATAATGATTTTCCTTAAGAATAAAAGCAGAACAATGATTTATAAAGAAATACTCCCTCCGTTCACTAATACTCCATATGTTTCTGAATATAAGATGTTTTAGCTTTTTTTACATTCACATATATTTGCATGTATCTAGACACATTTTAATGCTTATGTTCACTCATTTGAGTTCGCATCTAGTCAAACATGTACAATAGCGCTTTTGTATCGGGAAAGTGTTATTTGCTCTCAAGCTCCAGTGCTCCCTCCACTTTAAAAAATTGAAAATCATATTTGTGAGTTTCAAAAAGTTCTCAAAAAAAAATCACGGATGTAGCCAATGATGTATCCCATAAACGTGAATTTTTTTAATTTAAAATACTCTATATTTTGACCTACACAAAAATAACAAAATCTGGTAAAACTTAGAGATTTGAATATAGGCATATTTAGATCCCAATTTGTCATTTTTGTGTAGCTCAAAATACAAAGTATTTGAAGTTGATATTTTTCACATTCGTGGGATATACTATTGGCTACACCCGGATTTGTTTTCATAATTTTTTAAAACACATAAATATGATTTTCGAATTTTATTAACTTGAGGGAGCACTGGAGCTCGGGAGGCAAAAGTCTCTACTCTCTTGTATCTCTAGTGTTTTCGATTACTAATAGTTTATTTATGCATTATTGCCATCATATGATCCACAAAGTGTACACTCAACGATATAAGAATAGGGCCCAGATTTTAGGTTCGCCCGGGCCCTGAAATCTCAAGACCGGCCGTCAAGGCGCCAACGAATACGATGTAGTAAGATTTACTCCCTCTGTCACCAAATAAATAGGTGGCTATAAATGGAGTAAAGAAGTCACCAATTTCCAAGTTTGACTAAACATATGGAAGAATATATCAACGATTATAACATTTCGTACCTTACAGTGAATCTATTGATATTGATTTGGTATTATAGATATTCATATTTTTGTATATATACTCTGTCAAACTTGAAAATTTTAATTTTTTTATTCACTTTATACACCACCTATCTCGGGACGGAGGGAGTACCAACTTGCGTTACCTTCCTCTCCGCCAAACCAGTGAGCAGAGCCAGTGCACGATCAGTAAACCTTGTGTGAGGACCCCTCAGATTTACCAAAGTCTGAGAAGCCCACATTATGTAAACAGATCACGATCCCAATGATCAGTTCATCGCGATCACATAACCAACATGGTATACAGAGTTACATCATCCAACTTGATTAGTACAAGACTTACATAATGGGTGGTCACACGACCAAGCTGGCAATCATCGTCACGCAGGACGGAATTAACTACGATATAGCAGAAGCTCTCGGCTAGCGTCGGCCCTCGTCACAACAGGACGCATTCCCACAGAGCAGTTGACCGGTGACACTCAGTTGGCGTAGTCGTCGGCATACTCCTCATCTTCGGCGTAGGTCTTCTCGATGAAAATCTGGACATTGGAATATCCAGGGACACAGCCATGAGTACAATTACGTACTCGCAAGACCACCACCAGGCTTAAGTTTTCATGGTAATGCAATAAAAGCGTTTTCAAAAACTGGGATAGCTGCTATATATGACTATAGGGCTTAATTTTCGCAAACGATGCTTTTAGACATAGAGAATACACCATCTCTATTTCTTTGTTAAAAAGGCATTTGGAGATATAATTCTCCTTCTTTTAGAAATGGCAGAAACCATTTCCACGTTTGAAAACACTTTTGTAAAACTTTTTCAAACACCAGGATAGGGATGCCCCTTTTTCCTTTCCGGGTTCCGACTGGCTGACTCCCCGAGACCAACCATCTTCTCCCCAAAATCCGTACCTCCCAGGTACCTCCTTGATGCCTCCTTTTTCTTCGCCGAAACAGTTTCTTTTTAAAACATAAAAGTGCCCATACGCCTAGATCGGTGGCCTTTCCAACCGTCCATGACCGAGGACTCGGCTATTCGAATAGATTTACACTCTGCAGAGGTGGTACACTTTCACCACAAGATTCGGATGGTCTGCCGTGGATCAACCACGGACTGTACAGAGACAGCATGCACACATCAGACGGCCGATCCTAACTTCCACTATGTCAGCGCTAGTATAAGAATATCCTCTTCGAGTGGGTTTGTTCTCCCCGGCACCGAGTGAGCTAGCCGTATCGATCCGGTTTCCCCTAGTCTCACACCGCCATGACAGGAGACCCACCGTTGCTTCCCGGTGGCACACGCAGTCCACACTTTGTATGCCCATATCCAGCATTCGGTTCCGGGGACTCTAACCCCTTCTAGCCAATTGAGGAGTATTCGAATACTAACACCAACAAGCTTCCGCTAAGCCCGTGCCCATTTTGGGGTAATGTGGTTGTACGGGTTAATTGTTCGGGCGGCCGCTAGGGCAGTACTTTGTTTTCAAAAACATCTCCACCTCCGACTGCTCCCAGCAGCTCGGGTTTTCGTAATCATCTCCGATTGCTCCCAGCAACTCGGGTTTTCGTAAACATCTCCGATTGCTCCCAGCAACTCGGGTTTTATAAAACACTTTCTCGCCGATTGCTCCCAGCAACTCGGGTTTTTCCTTTGAAAACTTGTTAACAAAAACCAGGCTCCCATCCTATAATTTTGAGGTAAGAATATAAGGATATACTACTAGAAAATATAATTTTCTTGATAGCGCCTTCAGTAAAAGGCTTCTCAAGTGAAGTCCTATTTTTATAACACCTATTATATACTAGTAGATATCTTTGGCCAAACAATAATTTTGTAAAATAGTTTTTGGGTGACAAAATGCCACAAAAGAAATAAAACATGCATTATTTTATTTTGAAAACAAAACATGCTTGTAAAAATAATAGGATTTCAGTATATAGTGGCGAGGTGGCTTGCCTGGCTCAGCAATATGTCCTTGGTCTTTATCTTGAGTTCTTCGGGTTCACTCCTCACTTCCAGTTCCTTCCCGATCGTATCTAACGTCGTAAACAGGAAAAGAACAATACTCAAAATACAAGACAAAACCACAAGGACATATCAACAGCAAGCATTGCACAAGACACTAAGCTATCAATCAAAATCAAGCAATTCACTAATTAAACAATCAACAAGCAACAAGTCCATATAGCTAAGACAAACAACAAACACACCTAAGAATATATACATAACAATCCTACTAGTTGAATAGGTAGTTTTAATAAACACTAAAGTACAACACCTCCTAGGATGATTGGATCATTTAACCAGGGTTGCTATATTAGTTCAGGAAATACTTCAGACAAAAGTATCTTAATAGCTAAGGAAATACTTCAGACAAAAGTATCTTATTATGCAAGCATTAACACTAGCATTAAGCACACTCACATGCAAGCATGCTACTAGCTCTAGGAACACATACTATTAAGTAGTTAATCAACCAATAAGATTAACACCACTGCTCACACAAGTTGTTGCTTAAGAGCTAAAAGGTGCAGGAGAGTCATTTAATAGAATACCACAAACATTACTGCAAAGGAGCGGGTTGACAACAATCTAAAGTAACAGAACCAATCAGCAAGCATTTCAACCACACACACCTTCTTGAATAAATAGATCTAAAACAATCCTAATCACAAACATGGCATAAACAAAATAGTGCAAACAATAGATGTTAAGATGATCATGCTAAAAAATTGAGTAGTGGGTGATACTACAATACTTTTAGAATGTTTGACTAGGTCAGTACAAGGTAATTTAAGGTTCTGGACTTGAGGTGGAATAATAATATTTCACCAATCAACTCAATTAAAAACAGTGAATTAAAAATAAGACTTTTAATAGAAGCACAATTGCTGTTTTTGGGGAAAAATGCACAAGTCCTAAAATAATGTTCCTAAAATTAAATCCTTCTACCACAGTACTCCTAGTAGTCATACCAAGCCATAGAAATTGGATTTGCATCAAAACATGACCCCAAACAAGAATTAAAAATCCTACAAATGCTACTGGTCTCAAAACCAAAAGATTTAAAACTCTAGTTTTAGGAATCTCCTGCATGCAAGGTTAAATCCTATGGAAAGGTATTGATTTTAGCTTTCTGTAGAAATTGGATTCACTCTATTTGGATCATCCTAGCTCAAGATAAAAATAAAACACTAGAAAGCACACCTCTCACAAGATTTAATGCCAAGCAAGATATACTAATTCTTTTTGAGCAAACTCACTTCTGCATGTTTAAGCAAACACACTGGAACACTACAAAATTTACCCTAATTAAATTACACTAACAGATCCATCACAAAACAATTAAACTTAGCATGCATATTAAGCAGAAACAGGAAATAGAAAAAGGATCTGGAAAAAAAATTAGCTGGGCCGCGCTGGGCCAGATCTGAAGGAGGACTGGGCAGCACCATGTTGGGCCAGCCCAGTTCGGTGCCCACTCAAGTGAAGGGGTAAGGCACCACTGGATCGAGATCTAAGGGTCGAGATTAGAAGGGATTCTTGCTGTCCAGCAGCCGTTGATCTAGAGATCGACTGTCCTGGGCGCGTCTTCAACCTTGGGCATGTCCAGAACGTGAAAAAGAGCAGGGACTCGACCATGGCTGCAGGAAGCTCACCGTGGGGAGGGTCTGGGGATGCGGGGAGGGCGCAGGAGAGGCTCATAGGGTCTGTGTAGCAGAGGGGTGGCCGCAGATCTTGAAGAAGAGCTCCCGAAGAGCGACGCGGAGGTCGACGTCCGTGTCGACCACGGCGAGGCAGCGGCGGCTCCCGAATTCCTGAAACCAAATGAAGGTGTCTCAGAGGTAGCACACGGATAGGGGACCGATATGGTGCAATGTACGAGGGAAGAAGGGGGCGGAATCGAGGGTGAGCTTGCTCGGAGCGTTCAGGCTCGAGCGGTGTTCTTCACGTGTTCCAGGGCAGAGGAGGGAGAGAGCTCGATAGGCCTAGCTCGGGGTGGGAGAGTAGAAGCAAAGGACGCAGAATGGCAAGGAGAGAGGGCAGGAGAGGGCCTGCGGCTCCTTATCCACGAGTGTGGCCGGTTGATTGCTCTCGGGTGCACGGGTAGAGAGAGAGAGGGCTCTGGAGGGTGATAGGCTCGGGGAGGCGGTGGAGTAATGATGTCTCGTTCTGCAGCAACATTTGGACACAAGCAAACGGCTTGGAGTCGTTGGAGGGAGTGGAGTAATGGAGAGGTCCGTTCTGCACGACAGGTGCTAGACAAAATGCCCGAAAGAAAAGAAAAGGGAGGGCAGGGACAGGGCTGGCAGTGTCGTGGCAAGAAGGTCAGAGGACATCATGGCAAAAGGGGGAGGCCGAAGGATTGGGCGTTGGGCTGCAAAAAGAGTGGGTGTGCAAGGTCACGTCCACCTCTTTCCCCTCTCTTACTTTCTCTCTCTCGAGCTACAGTGCTGGGCACACCTAACATTGTGTAAACATTCGTGCTAGGAGGGTAAAGAAATGATGGGGAGGGTTAGGGACTGATGTCCAAGTGTATAAACACGTTTTTGATGGAGTTAGAAAGAAGACAGATTTTTCCAGAATTTCAGTATAGAGTAGGCACAAAGACACACATGAAATGATGAGGTTTAGACATGAAAATTCTCAATCAACAGCGGGAGATGGTATACATGTTGTCAAGGGTGGATGGTGTGGTGATTAATGGGCTTAAGGACCAAATTAAAGCATTAATACGAGTGGGTGAAAGTGCAATAAAAATATTTCAGAACTGAAGCACTTATTTGAATAGCCAAGTTTGCAAAGATGTTTTAGTCACACGGGTGCTCCAAAAATTCTAAACTAAATTGGAATGGTCAGATACGATATAGGTATAGCATTTTGTTTAAGAGTTTTGGTCAAAAGGCCCAACATGAACTAAATCCAAAAATGGCAAAATGCTATCTTATAACTCCACATATGGTCATCTTATAAAGTAGCACTCAATAAGCATTTAATAATGATCAAAAATCTTTGAAATTTCAAAGGAGGTTATGGGTGGGTAGTAGAGATGATAAGGATGAGGTTAGGTTAGTTGCATTTCCAAGTTTAACAAAATAAACTCTAGTTGTCAAGCTCTAGAAAAGCTAAAAATTAATAGACATGGAGATAGTCATCCACTATTTGAAAATAGAATTTTTGAGTTTCTTATGAACCAAATTATAATAAAAGAGGTGAAACACACCACAATCATAAAAGGCATCAATCAAGCATGATAGATCTCAAATCAATCCACAAACCTAACTGGACACATAATTTCCACATATCCACATTCAAAACAAGCAAAAGCAGGTACAAGCCAACTAATTCAATCAACAAGCAATTGAGTAAACACTCCAAGCATTTAAGATATAACAAATGTATATCGGTGAGAGGGTGACCAACATAGTCAAGGCATGTTAGGAAAAAGAGGGTTAAACCACTCCTTAGTAATGTTTTCAAAAGAAGTTTAAATTAAGAGGTTTTAAATAAGAGTGGCTAACACTAGCAACATATTAAACTCAAAATATATTAGGACACATTATATGGTCCTTCATAGTTTTACAAACATAAAGCTTTTGGAAATACTTTTATTTTTCGCAAGTTATAGATTTTTTTTAGGTAGCTGCTAAGATCAAAACATCATGGTAAATAGAGTTTGATAAAAATTTAAGATAGGAGAAGATATATGGACTATTCTCCTTGTCATAACATTGATCACAAAGGTTATTTATAATTCGGTAGAGTTCCAAGGTTGTTGATTAGAGAGGTCATCAACACAAACACAAACCACAACATGTCAAACAGTGCAAACATGAGTGAAACACATCCATAAACATGACAATTCAAAAAGTTTTTGTTGGTCCTAAATTTTGGGTGTTTTACAATTAAGTTTTTTTTTTGTTCCAAAATTTGGGACGTTACAGACCTTCCCCCCTTAAAAGAATCTCGTCCCGAGATTCCTAAGCGGGTACTAAGAGAGTGCAAAGATAGGGGGTTTGGTGCTCCTTCATCTTCTGAGGTTGTTGATTCTCAACTGAGGTGTCCTTGCCGGTAACACGTCGGCTTTCTTCTGGAACTTCGGTCTTTGTACAAGGTGTTGTCCTGATGGTCGATGCTGATCAGCGTTCTTGTCGGGTTGACTCCAAATACTCCAGGGTTGGGGGTGCAAAGATCAATATTTTTTAAAAAAACTCCCTGATGAAACTAGTATATGCCTTCCCCCCTTAAAAAGGGGACACTAGAAGGGTTAAAATTGATGGTATAAGTTGTTGCCGACTTAAAGGTGTTGCTGGTCTTCGGTATCATGACGATCTTCATCTTGGTCGTAGCTCCTCGGTGCTTGGTGTTGCTGTAGACACTTGTCCTGATATTGCCGTCTTGAGGGTTAGCAGTTAAACGCAGACCAACAGCTTTCAAGCCCCACAGGGGTGTCAGGTCCGTGGACTTGACTCTCACTGGTTTTTCCTAATAAGAAAAAGGATGCTTCGAGCTACTAAAGACGTCTAAACTTGCTTAGTGGTAGGTGTCGTCAACTGCAACAGCCTTCGGGCTTCTCGTCGTCCTTGGCGTCTTGCTGGGTATGATGTCTTCTATTGTGTCCACCTTCGGATTAGCAGATGAAGAAAGTTGAAGAAGACTTCCTTGGTTCTTGGACTTCATGACGCTACGCACTCATCTTCAAGGGTCGGTTGTATCTAAGCTAGACTGAAAGATTAGTGAAGGTACTTCTTGCTATCTGTCTCAAGTCGGGGTAAGTTGAGTTAATAAGGTTGGCGCTCAGATGGCACTGTTGACCCTTGCTTTGTGGTACATCTTCATGTAGACGATCTTCGGTGCTGGTTGTCTTTGTTGTTGCTGACGTCGAACTCCTTTGTATGTCATGGCTTGAGGGTTTCACGAATCTTCATAAATGCAGTGGATCTACCGATTTTTTAGTCCTCCTTGTTGTCATTTGTGAGTGAGATTTCCGTTGGCACCTCTTTCCTTGTCTCGGTTTGCAGGTCTTGCGGAGGTTAGTTAGCAACAAGACGAGCTGGTGTTGGATGTTACTCTAAAGTTAGTTACGTTAAGTTAGTGTTGGTATACTTGTAATTCGAGAAATTATTTAAACTAGGCAAGACTCGTCACATCACGGGGATGGGCTTTCTCCGGGTGGTCTTCTGAATCATGTGTAGTGAAAAGCTCTTAGGTGTTAAAGTTTAGATTCATGGGGAAAACATTTTAGGAAGGTTTCCAAGACAGGTTCACAATTGCATCCGGGTGCAGCTATGGCAAAAAGGGCCAAAACAGTTTTTGTGCCGAGGCAAAAAGATGTTTAGACAAAGGGGAAGTATGTGTCTAATACGTGCTGCCAACCAGGCGTGCTGGTGAGACATACTAGATAAACAACTCACTAATAACAATCACACAAACAAGACACACACACAAGCAAGAAGCATACCAGCAAAAGAGCACACAAGACACCTATAGTACCAAAAGGGCACTTAACAATCGTGATAGTTGGGTAATCCAACCAAGGGTCATATCCTACCTTATCCTATGGGTTTTGGTGTCATACGGTGGTTGAAGTCCTCATTTCATCACCTTAGATTCCTGCCGGAAAGCTTGAGATTCTTGAGGTTGCTAATGGAGTAACATTGTTGGGGTTGAAGTCTTGATAGTGAAATTGCTTCGGCAAACGGAGTTGCATAGTAGCTGTGGTCTTCATATAGTCAATCACCTTGATGTCGTATGTGGGGGTCCTGAGGTTGAACTTCTTCTTCTGGGTGCTCGCTAATTAGGTCTCACTTGGGTTCATCGTCAAGTCTAAACAAGTTTTGAATAGGGACAAGAGAGTGTAGAAAACTCATTTTGAAATACTTGAAATTAGAGAGGTAAGATCAAGATATTTTTTAGAATAGGTGAGGAGTGGAATCCATACTAGGCTTACCTAGAAAAAAAATAGATTTCTGTAGAAATAGGTTTTGAGCAAAAATATTTCCTTCCTAAGCTAACGACCATGCTAACTAAGGTCTCCTAAGGTCAACGATGGCTCTGATACCAAGTCTGTGAGGACCCCTCAGATTTACCAAAGTCTGAGAAGCCCACATTATGTAAACAGATCACGATCCCAATGATCAGTGCATCGCGATCACATAACCAACATGGTATACAGAGTTACATCATCCAACTTGATTAGTACAAGACTTACATAATGGGTGGTCACACGACCAAGCTTGCAATCATCGTCACGCAGGACGGAATTAACTACGATATAGCGGAAGCTCTCGGCTAGCGTCGGCCCTCGTCACAACAGGACGCATTCCCACAGAGCAGTTGACCGGTGACACTCAGTTGGCGTAGTCGTCGGCATACTCCTCATCTTCGGCGTAGGTCTTCTCGATGAAAATCTGGACATTGGAATATCCAGGGACACAGCCATGAGTACAATTACGTACTCGCAAGACCACCACCAGGCTTAAGTTTTCATGGTAATGCAATAAAAGCGTTTTCGAAAACTGGGATAGCTGCTATATATGACTATAGGGCTTAATTTTCGCAAACGATGCTTTTAGACATAGAGAATACACCATCTCTATTTCTTTGTTAAAAAGGCATTTGGAGATATAATTCTCCTTCTTTTAGAAATGGCAGAAACCATTTCCACGTTTGAAAACACTTTTGTAAAACTTTTTCAAACACCAGGATAGGGATGCCCCTTTTTCCTTTCCGGGTTCCGACTGGCTGACTCCCCGAGACCAACCATCTTCTCCCCAAAATCCGTACCTCCCAGGTACCTCCTTGATGCCTCCTTTTTCTTCGCCGAAACAGTTTCTTTTTAAAACATAAAAGTGCCCATACGCCTAGATCGGTGGCCTTTCCAACCGTCCATGACCGAGGACTCGGCTATTCGAATAGATTTACACTCTGCAGAGGTGGTACACTTTCACCACAAGATTCGGATGGTCTGCCGTGGATCAACCACGGACTGTACAGAGACAGCATGCACACATCAGACGGCCGATCCTAACTTCCACTATGTCAGCGCTAGTATAAGAATATCCTCTTCGAGTGGGTTTGTTCTCCCCGGCACCGAGTGAGCTAGCCGTATCGATCCGGTTTCCCTAGTCTCACACCGCCATGACAGGAGACCCACCGTTGCTTCCCGGTGGCACACGCAGTCCACACTTTGTATGCCCATATCCAGCATTCGGTTCCGGGGACTCTAACCCCTTCTAGCCAATTGAGGAGTATTCGAATACTAACACCAACAAGCTTCCGCTAAGCCCGTGCCCATTTTGGGGTAATGTGGTTGTACGGGTTAATTGTTCGGGCGGCCGCTAGGGCAGTACTTTGTTTTCAAAAACATCTCCACCTCCGACTGCTCCCAGCAGCTCGGGTTTTCGTAATCATCTCCGATTGCTCCCAGCAAACTCGGGTTTTCGTAAACATCTCCGATTGCTCCCAGCAACTCGGGTTTTATAAAACACTTTCTCGCCGATTGCTCCCAGCAACTCGGGTTTTTCCTTTGAAAACTTGTTAACAAAAACCAGGCTCCCATCCTATAATTTTGAGGTAAGAATATAAGGATATACTACTAGAAAATATAATTTTCTTGATAGCGCCTTCAGTAAAAGGCTTCTCAAGTGAAGTCCTATTTTTATAACACCTATTATATACTAGTAGATATCTTTGGCCAAACAATAATTTTGTAAAATAGTTTTTGGGTGACAAAATGCCACAAAAGAAATAAAACATGCATTATTTTATTTTGAAAACAAAACATGCTTGTAAAAATAATAGGATTTCAGTATATAGTGGTGAGGTGGCTTGCCTGGCTCAGCAATATGTCCTTGGTCTTTATCTTGAGTTCTTCGGGTTCACTCCTCACTTCCAGTTCCTTCCCGATCGTATCTAACGTCGTAAACAGGAAAAGAACAATACTCAAAATACAAGACAAAACCACAAGGACATATCAACAGCAAGCATTGCACAAGACACTAAGCTATCAATCAAAATCAAGCAATTCACTAATTAAACAATCAACAAGCAACAAGTCCATATAGCTAAGACAAACAACAAACACACCTAAGAATATATACATAACAATCCTACTAGTTGAATAGGTAGTTTTAATTAAACACTAAAGTACAACACCTCCTAGGATGATTGGATCATTTAACCAGGGTTGCTATATTAGTTCAGGAAATACTTCAGACAAAAGTATCTTAATAGCTAAGGAAATACTTCAGACAAAAGTATCTTATTATGCAAGCATTAACACTAGCATTAAGCACACTCACATGCAAGCATGCTACTAGCTCTAGGAACACATACTATTAAGTAGTTAATCAACCAATAAGATTAACACCACTGCTCACACAAGTTGTTGCTTAAGAGCTAAAAGGTGCAGGAGAGTCATTTAATAGAATACCACAAACATTACTGCAAAGGAGCGGGTTGACAACAATCTAAAGTAACAGAACCAATCAGCAAGCATTTCAACCACACACACCTTCTTGAATAAATAGATCTAAAACAATCCTAATCACAAACATGGCATAAACAAAATAGTGCAAACAATAGATGTTAAGATGATCATGCTAAAAAATTGAGTAGTGGGTGATACTACAATACTTTTAGAATGTTTGACTAGGTCAGTACAAGGTAATTTAAGGTTCTGGACTTGAGGTGGAATAATAATATTTCACCAATCAACTCAATTAAAAACAGTGAATTAAAAATAAGACTTTTAATAGAAGCACAATTGCTGTTTTTGGGGAAAAATGCACAAGTCCTAAAATAATGTTCCTAAAATTAAATCCTTCTACCACAGTACTCCTAGTAGTCATACCAAGCCATAGAAATTGGATTTGCATCAAAACATGACCCCAAACAAGAATTAAAAATCCTACAAATGCTACTGGTCTCAAAACCAAAAGATTTAAAACTCTAGTTTTAGGAATCTCCTGCATGCAAGGTTAAATCCTATGGAAAGGTATTGATTTTTATTTCTGTAGAAATTGGATTAACTCTATTTGGATCATCCTAGCTCAAGATAAAAATAAAACACTAGAAAGCACACCTCTCACAAGATTTAATGCCAAGCAAGATATACTAATTCTTTTTGAGCAAACTCACTTCTGCATGTTTAAGCAAACACACTGGAACACTACAAAATTTACCCTAATTAAATTACACTAACAGATCCATCACAAAACAATTAAACTTAGCATGCATATTAAGCAGAAACAGGAAATAGAAAAAGGATCTGGAAAAAAAATTAGCTGGGCCGCGCTGGGCCAGATCTGAAGGAGGACTGGGCAGCACCATGTTGGGCCAGCCCAGTTCGGTGCCCACTCAAGTGAAGGGGTAAGGCACCACTGGATCGAGATCTAAGGGTCGAGATTAGAAGGGATTCTTGCTGTCCAGCAGCCGTTGATCTAGAGATCGACTGTCCTGGGCGCGTCTTCAACCTTGGGCATGTCCAGAACGTGAAAAAGAGCAGGGACTCGACCATGGCTGCAGGAAGCTCACCGTGGGGAGGGTCTGGGGATGCGGGGAGGGCGCAGGAGAGGCTCAGAGGGTCTGTGTAGCAGAGGGGTGGCCGCAGATCTTGAAGAAGAGCTCCCGAAGAGCGACGCGGAGGTCGACGTCCGTGTCGACCACGGCGAGGCAGCGGCGGCTCCCGAATTCCTGAAACCAAATGAAGGTGTCTCAGAGGTAGCACACGGATAGGGGACCGATATGGTGCAATGTACGAGGGAAGAAGGGGGCGGAATCGAGGGTGAGCTTGCTCGGAGCGTTCAGGCTCGAGCGGTGTTCTTCACGTGTTCCAGGGCAGAGGAGGGAGAGAGCTCGATAGGCCTAGCTCGGGGTGGGAGAGTAGAAGCAAAGGACGCAGAATGGCAAGGAGAGAGGGCAGGAGAGGGCCTGCGGCTCCTTATCCACGAGTGTGGCCGGTTGATTGCTCTCGGGTGCACGGGTAGAGAGAGAGAGGGCTCTGGAGGGTGATAGGCTCGGGGAGGCGGTGGAGTAATGATGTCTCGTTCTGCAGCAACATTTGGACACAAGCAAACGGCTTGGAGTCGTTGGAGGGAGTGGAGTAATGGAGAGGTCCGTTCTGCACGACAGGTGCTAGACAAAATGCCCGAAAGAAAAGAAAAGGGAGGGCAGGGACAGGGCTGGCCAGTGTCGTGGCAAGAAGGTCAGAGGACATCATGGCAAAAGGGGGAGGCCGAAGGATTGGGCGTTGGGCTGCAAAAAGAGTGGGTGTGCAAGGTCACGTCCACCTCTTTCCCCTCTCTTACTTTCTCTCTCTCGAGCTACAGTGCTGGCACACCTAACATTGTGTAAACATTCGTGCTAGGAGGGTAAAGAAATGATGGGGAGGGTTAGGGACTGATGTCCAAGTGTATAAACACGTTTTTGATGGAGTTAGAAAGAAGACAGATTTTTCCAGAATTTCAGTATAGAGTAGGCACAAAGACACACATGAAATGATGAGGTTTAGACATGAAAATTCTCAATCAACAGCGGGAGATGGTATACATGTTGTCAAGGGTGGATGGTGTGGTGATTAATGGGCTTAAGGACCAAATTAAAGCATTAATACGAGTGGGTGAAAGTGCAATAAAAATATTTCAGAACTGAAGCACTTATTTGAATAGCCAAGTTTGCAAAGATGTTTTAGTCACACGGGTGCTCCAAAAATTCTAAACTAAATTGGAATGGTCAGATACGATATAGGTATAGCATTTTGTTTAAGAGTTTTGGTCAAAAGGCCCAACATGAACTAAATCCAAAAATGGCAAAATGCTATCTTATAACTCCACATATGGTCATCTTATAAAGTAGCACTCAATAAGCATTTAATAATGATCAAAAATCTTTGAAATTTTCAAAGGAGGTTATGGGTGGGTAGTAGAGATGATAAGGATGAGGTTAGGTTAGTTGCATTTCCAAGTTTAACAAAATAAACTCTAGTTGTCAAGCTCTAGAAAAGCTAAAAATTAATAGACATGGAGATAGTCATCCACTATTTGAAAATAGAATTTTTGAGTTTCTTATGAACCAAATTATAATAAAAGAGGTGAAACACACCACAATCATAAAAGGCATCAATCAAGCATGATAGATCTCAAATCAATCCACAAACCTAACTGGACACATAATTTCCACATATCCACATTCAAAACAAGCAAAAGCAGGTACAAGCCAACTAATTCAATCAACAAGCAATTGAGTAAACACTCCAAGCATTTAAGATATAACAAATGTATATAGGTGAGAGGGTGACCAACATAGTCAAGGCATGTTAGGAAAAAGAGGGTTAAACCACTCCTTAGTAATGTTTTCAAAAGAAGTTTAAATTAAGAGGTTTTAAATAAGAGTGGCTAACACTAGCAACATATTAAACTCAAAATATATTAGGACACATTATATGGTCCTTCATAGTTTTACAAACATAAAGCTTTTGGAAATACTTTTATTTTTCGCAAGTTATAGATTTTTTTTAGGTAGCTGCTAAGATCAAAACATCATGGTAAATAGAGTTTGATAAAAATTTAAGATAGGAGAAGATATATGGACTATTCTCCTTGTCATAACATTGATCACAAAGGTTATTTATAATTCGGTAGAGTTCCAAGGTTGTTGATTAGAGAGGTCATCAACACAAACACAAACCACAACATGTCAAACAGTGCAAACATGAGTGAAACACATCCATAAACAAGACAATTCAAAAAGTTTTTGTTGGTCCTAAATTTTGGGTGTTTTACAATTAAGTTTTTTTTTTGTTCCAAAATTTGGGACGTTACAGACCTTCCCCCCTTAAAAGAATCTCGTCCCGAGATTCCTAAGCGGGTACTAAGAGAGTGCAAAGATAGGGGGTTTGGTGCTCCTTCATCTTCTGAGGTTGTTGATTCTCAACTGAGGTGTCCTTGCCGGTAACACGTCGGCTTTCTTCTGGAACTTCGGTCTTTGTACAAGGTGTTGTCCTGATGGTCGATGCTGATCAGCGTTCTTGTCGGGTTGACTCCAAATACTCCAGGGTTGGGGGTGCAAAGATCAATATTTTTTTAAAAAAACTCCCTGATGAAACTAGTATATGCCTTCCCCCTTAAAAAGGGGACACTAGAAGGGTTAAAATTGATGGTATAAGTTGTTGCCGACTTAAAGGTGTTGCTGGTCTTCGGTATCATGACGATCTTCATCTTGGTCGTAGCTCCTCGGTGCTTGGTGTTGCTGTAGACACTTGTCCTGATATTGCCGTCTTGAGGGTTAGCAGTTAAACGCAGACCAACAGCTTTCAAGCCCCACAGGGGTGTCAGGTCCGTGGACTTGACTCTCACTGGTTTTTCCTAATAAGAAAAAGGATGCTTCGAGCTACTAAAGACGTCTAAACTTGCTTAGTGGTAGGTGTCGTCAACTGCAACAGCCTTCGGGCTTCTCGTCGTCCTTGGCGTCTTGCTGGGTATGATGTCTTCTATTGTGTCCACCTTCGGATTAGCAGATGAAGAAAGTTGAAGAAGACTTCCTTGGTTCTTGGACTTCATGACGCTACGCACTCATCTTCAAGGGTCGGTTGTATCTAAGCTAGACTGAAAGATTAGTGAAGGTACTTCTTGCTATCTGTCTCAAGTCGGGGTAAGTTGAGTTAATAAGGTTGGCGCTCAGATGGCACTGTTGACCCTTGCTTTGTGGTACATCTTCATGTAGACGATCTTCGGTGCTGGTTGTCTTTGTTGTTGCTGACGTCGAACTCCTTTGTATGTCATGGCTTGAGGGTTTCACGAATCTTCATAAATGCAGTGGATCTACCGATTTTTTAGTCCTCCTTGTTGTCATTTGTGAGTGAGATTTCCGTTGGCACCTCTTTCCTTGTCTCGGTTTGCAGGTCTTGCGGAGGTTAGTTAGCAACAAGACGAGCTGGTGTTGGATGTTACTCTAAAGTTAGTTACGTTAAGTTAGTGTTGGTATACTTGTAATTCGAGAAATTATTTAAACTAGGCAAGACTCGTCACATCACGGGGATGGGCTTTCTCCGGGTGGTCTTCTGAATCATGTGTAGTGAAAAGCTCTTAGGTGTTAAAGTTTAGATTCATGGGGAAAACATTTTAGGAAGGTTTCCAAGACAGGTTCACAATTGCATCCGGGTGCAGCTATGGCAAAAAGGGCCAAAACAGTTTTTGTGCCGAGGCAAAAAGATGTTTAGACAAAGGGGAAGTATGTGTCTAATACGTGCTGCCAACCAGGCGTGCTGGTGAGACATACTAGATAAACAACTCACTAATAACAATCACACAAACAAGACACACACACAAGCAAGAAGCATACCAGCAAAAGAGCACACAAGACACCTATAGTACCAAAAGGGCACTTAACAATCGTGATAGTTGGGTAATCCAACCAAGGGTCATATCCTACCTTATCCTATGGGTTTTGGTGTCATACGGTGGTTGAAGTCCTCATTTCATCACCTTAGATTCCTGCCGGAAAGCTTGAGATTCTTGAGGTTGCTAATGGAGTAACATTGTTGGGGTTGAAGTCTTGATAGTGAAATTGCTTCGGCAAACGGAGTTGCATAGTAGCTGTGGTCTTCATATAGTCAATCACCTTGATGTCGTATGTGGGGGTCCTGAGGTTGAACTTCTTCTTCTGGGTGC
Organism: Poa pratensis; assembly: GCA_947311845.1. Classification (NCBI taxonomy): domain Eukaryota; kingdom Viridiplantae; phylum Streptophyta; class Magnoliopsida; order Poales; family Poaceae; genus Poa; species Poa pratensis. The sequence goes on along the minus strand of CAMZMU010000042.1, from coordinate 20,175,898 downwards.
TCGCTAATTAGGTCTCACTTGGGTTCATCGTCAAGTCTAAACAAGTTTTGAATAGGGACAAGAGAGTGTAGAAAACTCATTTTGAAATACTTGAAATTAGAGAGGTAAGATCAAGATATTTTTTAGAATAGGTGAGGAGTGGAATCCATACTAGGCTTACCTAGAAAAAAAATAGATTTCTGTAGAAATAGGTTTTGAGCAAAAATATTTCCTTCCTAAGCTAACGACCATGCTAACTAAGGTCTCCTAAGGTCAACGATGGCTCTGATACCAAGTCTGTGAGGACCCCTCAGATTTACCAAAGTCTGAGAAGCCCACATTATGTAAACAGATCACGATCCCAATGATCAGTGCATCGCGATCACATAACCAACATGGTATACAGAGTTACATCATCCAACTTGATTAGTACAAGACTTACATAATGGGTGGTCACACGACCAAGCTTGCAATCATCGTCACGCAGGACGGAATTAACTACGATATAGCGGAAGCTCTCGGCTAGCGTCGGCCCTCGTCACAACAGGACGCATTCCCACAGAGCAGTTGACCGGTGACACTCAGTTGGCGTAGTCGTCGGCATACTCCTCATCTTCGGCGTAGGTCTTCTCGATGAAAATCTGGACATTGGAATATCCAGGGACACAGCCATGAGTACAATTACGTACTCGCAAGACCACCACCAGGCTTAAGTTTTCATGGTAATGCAATAAAAGCGTTTTCGAAAACTGGGATAGCTGCTATATATGACTATAGGGCTTAATTTTCGCAAACGATGCTTTTAGACATAGAGAATACACCATCTCTATTTCTTTGTTAAAAAGGCATTTGGAGATATAATTCTCCTTCTTTTAGAAATGGCAGAAACCATTTCCACGTTTGAAAACACTTTTGTAAAACTTTTTCAAACACCAGGATAGGGATGCCCCTTTTTCCTTTCCGGGTTCCGACTGGCTGACTCCCCGAGACCAACCATCTTCTCCCCAAAATCCGTACCTCCCAGGTACCTCCTTGATGCCTCCTTTTTCTTCGCCGAAACAGTTTCTTTTTAAAACATAAAAGTGCCCATACGCCTAGATCGGTGGCCTTTCCAACCGTCCATGACCGAGGACTCGGCTATTCGAATAGATTTACACTCTGCAGAGGTGGTACACTTTCACCACAAGATTCGGATGGTCTGCCGTGGATCAACCACGGACTGTACAGAGACAGCATGCACACATCAGACGGCCGATCCTAACTTCCACTATGTCAGCGCTAGTATAAGAATATCCTCTTCGAGTGGGTTTGTTCTCCCCGGCACCGAGTGAGCTAGCCGTATCGATCCGGTTTCCCTAGTCTCACACCGCCATGACAGGAGACCCACCGTTGCTTCCCGGTGGCACACGCAGTCCACACTTTGTATGCCCATATCCAGCATTCGGTTCCGGGGACTCTAACCCCTTCTAGCCAATTGAGGAGTATTCGAATACTAACACCAACAAGCTTCCGCTAAGCCCGTGCCCATTTTGGGGTAATGTGGTTGTACGGGTTAATTGTTCGGGCGGCCGCTAGGGCAGTACTTTGTTTTCAAAAACATCTCCACCTCCGACTGCTCCCAGCAGCTCGGGTTTTCGTAATCATCTCCGATTGCTCCCAGCAACTCGGGTTTTCGTAAACATCTCCGATTGCTCCCAGCAACTCGGGTTTTATAAAACACTTTCTCGCCGATTGCTCCCAGCAACTCGGGTTTTTCCTTTGAAAACTTGTTAACAAAAACCAGGCTCCCATCCTATAATTTTGAGGTAAGAATATAAGGATATACTACTAGAAAATATAATTTTCTTGATAGCGCCTTCAGTAAAAGGCTTCTCAAGTGAAGTCCTATTTTTATAACACCTATTATATACTAGTAGATATCTTTGGCCAAACAATAATTTTGTAAAATAGTTTTTGGGTGACAAAATGCCACAAAAGAAATAAAACATGCATTATTTTATTTTGAAAACAAAACATGCTTGTAAAAATAATAGGATTTCAGTATATAGTGGCGAGGTGGCTTGCCTGGCTCAGCAATATGTCCTTGGTCTTTATCTTGAGTTCTTCGGGTTCACTCCTCACTTCCAGTTCCTTCCCGATCGTATCTAACGTCGTAAACAGGAAAAGAACAATACTCAAAATACAAGACAAAACCACAAGGACATATCAACAGCAAGCATTGCACAAGACACTAAGCTATCAATCAAAATCAAGCAATTCACTAATTAAACAATCAACAAGCAACAAGTCCATATAGCTAAGACAAACAACAAACACACCTAAGAATATATACATAACAATCCTACTAGTTGAATAGGTAGTTTTAACTAAACACTAAAGTACAACACCTCCTAGGATGATTGGATCATTTAACCAGGGTTGCTATATTAGTTCAGGAAATACTTCAGACAAAAGTATCTTAATAGCTAAGGAAATACTTCAGACAAAAGTATCTTATTATGCAAGCATTAACACTAGCATTAAGCACACTCACATGCAAGCATGCTACTAGCTCTAGGAACACATACTATTAAGTAGTTAATCAACCAATAAGATTAACACCACTGCTCACACAAGTTGTTGCTTAAGAGCTAAAAGGTGCAGGAGAGTCATTTAATAGAATACCACAAACATTACTGCAAAGGAGCGGGTTGACAACAATCTAAAGTAACAGAACCAATCAGCAAGCATTTCAACCACACACACCTTCTTGAATAAATAGATCTAAAACAATCCTAATCACAAACATGGCATAAACAAAATAGTGCAAACAATAGATGTTAAGATGATCATGCTAAAAAATTGAGTAGTGGGTGATACTACAATACTTTTAGAATGTTTGACTAGGTCAGTACAAGGTAATTTAAGGTTCTGGACTTGAGGTGGAATAATAATATTTCACCAATCAACTCAACTAAAAACAGTGAATTAAAAATAAGACTTTTAATAGAAGCACAATTGCTGTTTTTGGGGAAAAATGCACAAGTCCTAAAATAATGTTCCTAAAATTAAATCCTTCTACCACAGTACTCCTAGTAGTCATACCAAGCCATAGAAATTGGATTTGCATCAAAACATGACCCCAAACAAGAATTAAAAATCCTACAAATGCTACTGGTCTCAAAACCAAAAGATTTAAAACTCTAGTTTTAGGAATCTCCTGCATGCAAGGTTAAATCCTATGGAAAGGTATTGATTTTAGCTTTCTGTAGAAATTGGATTAACTCTATTTGGATCATCCTAGCTCAAGATAAAAATAAAACACTAGAAAGCACACCTCTCACAAGATTTAATGCCAAGCAAGATATACTAATTCTTTTTGAGCAAACTCACTTCTGCATGTTTAAGCAAACACACTGGAACACTACAAAATTTACCCTAATTAAATTACACTAACAGATCCATCACAAAACAATTAAACTTAGCATGCATATTAAGCAGAAACAGGAAATAGAAAAAGGATCTGGAAAAAAAATTAGCTGGGCCGCGCTGGGCCAGATCTGAAGGAGGACTGGCAGCACCATGTTGGGCCAGCCCAGTTCGGTGCCCACTCAAGTGAAGGGTAAGGCACCACTGGATCGAGATCTAAGGGTCGAGATTAGAAGGGATTCTTGCTGTCCAGCAGCCGTTGATCTAGAGATCGACTGTCCTGGGCGCGTCTTCAACCTTGGGCATGTCCAGAACGTGAAAAAGAGCAGGGACTCGACCATGGCTGCAGGAAGCTCACCGTGGGGAGGGTCTGGGGATGCGGGGAGGGCGCAGGAGAGGCTCAGAGGGTCTGTGTAGCAGAGGGGTGGCCGCAGATCTTGAAGAAGAGCTCCCGAAGAGCGACGCGGAGGTCGACGTCCGTGTCGACCACGGCGAGGCAGCGGCGGCTCCCGAATTCCTGAAACCAAATGAAGGTGTCTCAGAGGTAGCACACGGATAGGGGACCGATATGGTGCAATGTACGAGGGAAGAAGGGGGCGGAATCGAGGGTGAGCTTGCTCGGAGCGTTCAGGCTCGAGCGGTGTTCTTCACGTGTTCCAGGGCAGAGGAGGGAGAGAGCTCGATAGGCCTAGCTCGGGGTGGGAGAGTAGAAGCAAAGGACGCAGAATGGAAGGAGAGAGGGCAGGAGAGGGCCTGCGGCTCCTTATCCACGAGTGTGGCCGGTTGATTGCTCTCGGGTGCACGGGTAGAGAGAGAGAGGGCTCTGGAGGGTGATAGGCTCGGGGAGGCGGTGGAGTAATGATGTCTCGTTCTGCAGCAACATTTGGACACAAGCAAACGGCTTGGAGTCGTTGGAGGGAGTGGAGTAATGGAGAGGTCCGTTCTGCACGACAGGTGCTAGACAAAATGCCCGAAAGAAAAGAAAAGGGAGGGCAGGGACAGGGCTGGCCAGTGTCGTGGCAAGAAGGTCAGAGGACATCATGGCAAAAGGGGGAGGCCGAAGGATTGGGCGTTGGGCTGCAAAAAGAGTGGGTGTGCAAGGTCACGTCCACCTCTTTCCCCTCTCTTACTTTCTCTCTCTCGAGCTACAGTGCTGGGCACACCTAACATTGTGTAAACATTCGTGCTAGGGGGTAAAGAAATGATGGGGAGGGTTAGGGACTGATGTCCAAGTGTATAAACACGTTTTTGATGGAGTTAGAAAGAAGACAGATTTTTCCAGAATTTCAGTATAGAGTAGGCACAAAGACACACATGAAATGATGAGGTTTAGACATGAAAATTCTCAATCAACAGCGGGAGATGGTATACATGTTGTCAAGGGTGGATGGTGTGGTGATTAATGGGCTTAAGGACCAAATTAAAGCATTAATACGAGTGGGTGAAAGTGCAATAAAAATATTTCAGAACTGAAGCACTTATTTGAATAGCCAAGTTTGCAAAGATGTTTTAGTCACACGGGTGCTCCAAAAATTCTAAACTAAATTGGAATGGTCAGATACGATATAGGTATAGCATTTTGTTTAAGAGTTTTGGTCAAAAGGCCCAACATGAACTAAATCCAAAAATGGCAAAATGCTATCTTATAACTCCACATATGGTCATCTTATAAAGTAGCACTCAATAAGCATTTAATAATGATGAAAAATCTTTGAAATTTTCAAAGGAGGTTATGGGTGGGTAGTAGAGATGATAAGGATGAGGTTAGGTTAGTTGCATTTCCAAGTTTAACAAAATAAACTCTAGTTGTCAAGCTCTAGAAAAGCTAAAAATTAATAGACATGGAGATAGTCATCCACTATTTGAAAATAGAATTTTTGAGTTTCTTATGAACCAAATTATAATAAAAGAGGTGAAACACACCACAATCATAAAAGGCATCAATCAAGCATGATAGATCTCAAATCAATCCACAAACCTAACTGGACACATAATTTCCACATATCCACATTCAAAACAAGCAAAAGCAGGTACAAGCCAACTAATTCAATCAACAAGCAATTGAGTAAACACTCCAAGCATTTAAGATATAACAAATGTATATAGGTGAGAGGGTGACCAACATAGTCAAGGCATGTTAGGAAAAAGAGGGTTAAACCACTCCTTAGTAATGTTTTCAAAAGAAGTTTAAATTAAGAGGTTTTAAATAAGAGTGGCTAACACTAGCAACATATTAAACTCAAAATATATTAGGACACATTATATGGTCCTTCATAGTTTTACAAACATAAAGCTTTTGGAAATACTTTTATTTTTCGCAAGTTATAGATTTTTTTTAGGTAGCTGCTAAGATCAAAACATCATGGTAAATAGAGTTTGATAAAAATTTAAGATAGGAGAAGATATATGGACTATTCTCCTTGTCATAACATTGATCACAAAGGTTATTTATAATTCGGTAGAGTTCCAAGGTTGTTGATTAGAGAGGTCATCAACACAAACACAAACCACAACATGTCAAACAGTGCAAACATGAGTGAAACACATCCATAAACAAGACAATTCAAAAAGTTTTTGTTGGTCCTAAATTTTGGGTGTTTTACAATTAAGTTTTTTTTTTTTGGTTCCAAAATTTGGGACGTTACACCTTGGCCGTCCAATTCAGCGGCTGTAGCTAACGCCCGCAAATAGAAACGTACTACCGCTAGAAATTCCTGACCCAGTGGACGGACAAACTTGCATGTCAGTCGAAAGTTGGAGGAAGGCGACGCCGCCGTTTGGTTTTACTCTCTCCGTTCCAAATTAATTGACTTCCATTTACCCACATGTGGATGTATCTAGACATGTTATAAGTATAGATACATCAACATTTGAACAAATAGAAATCAATTAATTTGGAACGGAGGGAGTACGTGCTAGATTAACCTTATCTTGGCAGGAGCAGTCAGCCATTTTTGTCCTGGTATAAAGTAGCGTGCGAACATAGTAGCAGGTCCCCGCAGAACAACGGCGGCCGCCGGCTGCAACTCTGGCCAGATGCAAAGTAACTGAGAACAATTCCTGTCGAATTCGAGCGTTTTTTAACCAAATCGGACGCTGCATAGCTGTAGATTTGCTCCGTCTATCAGGATTCAGTAACAGTGTGGTGACCGGGTGAGTTCTGACGGTGTCTCGTCGCGCCGCCCTAGAGATCGACCGGAGATGACAAGCACGAGGCCCTCCGCCGTGATGCGTCGACATCCGTGTGAACGTGGGAGACGAGGAAGTCCAGGTGCACCACCGCCGCCGTGAACTCTCGGGATCCTGCCGCCCTCCTACACGTGCACATGGACGGGCTGCCGACGCGCCGCCGCGCATCGACAAATCACCGTATGTTCAAAGGCTAGAAAAGTCCGTTCAACGCCTGATTTCAATCACGTTTTTTTTTTTTTTTGCTTCCCGTTCTTGGGCCGCGCGGCACAGTTAGACACGTTTCCTGCATACTAGTAGTACGAGCTTATCTCCCCATGAGCTGGAGCGCAGCCGCAGCCTAGGCCAAGCGTTGCTGTCTACACAGTACGCAGTTGGAAAATTACCAAGCACAACACATTTTTCTTCAGAGCTCAACAACCGCAGCAAGCACGGATATTATTATTATTAATATTCCGTTTCATTTGATGAATGTTTTACACTAGCATCACCGGCCAGTACCACAGTAAAGTGCTGCTGAATGTTGGCACAGTGGCCGCTGGTGTAGATCACTGTACCACTACTATGAAGGAACCCTACAATAGTTTAACCAACCAATGAAGGAACAGGAGCAGGGACCCCTGCACCAAACCAATCATGTTCCATGTATATACACACTGACACAAGACATGCTCGCGCAGCCGCCAACGATGCACAGTACGGCGAGCTTTAATGCAATGCAAGCATCTCCGCGTCTACCATGTCCTGCTACTGATAAGAGCCCGAGGCCCCACGGTATCATCGCCGCCTTCCAAGCCGTCATCAAGCACCTGACTTTTCTCGTCTTTATCTTCCACATCTAAATATCTTCTTCTTAAATAATCTCCTGCTCATCAGGTCAGCAACGGCGGCTCGACCGTGTCATCGCCGGAGTTGTACTAGCCTCGATTTATGGATCGGTGTGTTGCTTGATCAGAACGGCTTGCCCCAGTACATGAGGATGTCCTGGAGGAGCGGGTCGCCGCCGAGGGCAGTTCCTAGGCCGCCGGCCGCGGGGTTGACGGGGTCGGGCGCGGTGGCGAAGGAGCGCTCCCACTCGCTGATCTTGGGCTGGCTCTGCACCTCCCCGCCGCCCGGGAACTGGTCCGGCGACACCACCTGCCCCGAGCAGCTCGAGTCCGCGTGCAGCCGCGGCATCGAGTCCGACGGACGGTCGTAGTACGCCGCGAACTCCGGGAACGTCGTGCCGCCGGTGTTCATCATCCCCATCACGGGCTTCTGCTCGGGCGGCGAGCTCACCATGGCGCCTCCAGGACCCCCGTAGCTGCCGGACATGACCGGCTTCCGGTCCGCCGGCTCCGGCTTCTCCAGCCCGCCCTTCTTGTTGTAGATGCGGCACAGAACCCAATCGTCCAACTGCAACGGAACAAAGCCACGAACATGTCAGACAAAACGATCACACATCACGAGCCGAGCGGCTCGAATCAAATCAAGCTGATCTAAAATATCGTCACCATCATCATCAAGTACAATGATCGAAGCATTATTGAATTGGCAACTTGCTCCCATGCTTTATGATTTTTGCGGCGTTCCAGTCGGCGCCGTCGCTGTATCATGGGCGCGAACTGAAAGGGATGAGGTGATGGCATCGAATGCTTTCACACCCAGCAAGTTGCACCGGGTGCGGCCCCCCCCTGGTGAAAATTCCACGGCCCAAATCCATGGGCCATGGCTATCCGCCCATTCGTTACCAAAGCAACAATCTAATGCATCTTTTTGTTTTTACAAGACAATCTAATGCTTCTTAATTGTTCTTAAAAACAGTGCCATCTTAAATTGCATTATCATCGAAAATATCTTCCTAAAATTTCCCCAGTCTCCGTTCTTGTAATCTATGATAATTAATCTGAATCGCTTCGAAGAAAATTTACTGGAGTGCATCATCAGGAATGAAGAGAGGATGATCGAGTGCTTACCCTGAGGCTGTTCTTCTTTCGGGCGGATCGGTCGACGTCGGCGAGCCGGTACTCGTGCATGATCCAGTTGGTCTTCTCGCCCTTGGGCGCCTTCCCGGCGTAGAAGACGAGGGCCTTCTTGATGGCGAGCGGCTTGGGCGTTCCGACGGGCTTGTCGGCCCCCGTGGCCTTCCAGTAGCCGGAGCCGGCGGCCCTGTTGGGCCTGGAGCCGTTGGGGTACTTGCGGTCCCGCGGGGAGAAGAAGTACCACTCCTTCTCGCCGTACAGCGCCATCTCTGAAATCACAATTACTCGCCGGTTAATTCCGATTGACTAAAACATGTGGGCAAAGCATCGACGAGATCCAGCAAACGGAGTATACGTACTTGGTAGCTGCCATGGGTCGAACTTGTAGAGGTCGATCTCGGTGATGATGGGGACTGCGATGGGCGCGCCGGCGCAGCGGCGGCAGAGGTAGTGCATGACCAGCTCCTCGTCCGTGGGGTGGAACCGGAACCCCGGCGGCAGCTGCAGCTCCTGCGCGGCGCTCATCATCGATCCGGTCGAACGCCGAACTTGGATCCGAATACCACTGAAGCTCGATCGCCGCTAATTCGATCAGCTGGGCGCTGCTGCTCTGAATTCTGCTCAGTACTTGTGAATTCTGCTAGTGCTCGTAGGATGAGAGGAGGCTTGAAACTTGTTCCGGGCGAGGAGCAGCTGATTTATAGGGACGAGGAGCGCGACACGATTAGAGCACACGTGGTGCGGCGGGGCCGCTGACCGGTTGGACCGGACACGTGGAGGTAAGAGCGCTCGGCGGCGCTGCTTATGTCATGGCTTACGTCAGGTTTCTTGGACGCACGCGCCAAGGCGGCTGACATGGACGGACGGGCGTTCCGTTTCGGGAAGGTGACGGGCCGGTGGCGGCGCGACACGTGGGTGTGGGGTTGGACCAGAGTAGTACTAGCACGGTGCGGTGCTGTGCGGGACGTGGAGGATAAGGATGCGTCGTGTCGATCGACGCGATGAGCGATCATGAATTATGGATGTGCGTGTTGAGGTGTATGGTTCCTGTTCAAAAAAAAAAAGGGTGTATGGTTGGGCGTTGGTAGATATCGGAAGAACCGAGCTTGGGTTTAACTGAGTAGCAGGCTATAGGAGTACTAGTTTAAGCCTTGTTCATCCATGGACGCACTTCCTGCAGAGGACTTTATCCCGCCGCGCCGCACACAGGCAACGGAAAGGTCAGCCATGGAAGCACTCGAGGCAGGGGCAGGGAATGAGCATATGGCGCACGTGATGTATAGAAATGCGTACAGATATGGGCTCTTGGGCAGATAAGCTTCGGTTTACTTTTCACAAAGAAAATACGGGTAGAAAGAAGAGCGTTCGTTCGGTTCCAGCGTTAAAACCCAATGCAAGCTCGGTGTTTTTTTTCCTTGACGGGAACCCAAAGCTCGGTGTTGGTCGTGTCCTGTTGCTTTCGCACGAACACCGATCGATCGATCGATCAATCAATCAACCGCCGCGCTTGGACACCGGAGGAGCAGAGAAGATCGCGTGTCCCCTCCCGCCGCCTTTTTATGCCCATCCCGGTGCGGAATATGCCACCGGCAGCAGCACTGTTCCTCATCCTGCCTTGCCATCCCGTGAGCAGAGCTGAGCCAGAATGGCAGTACAAGAACAGCGCGACGTCGGCCGGCGAGTTTATTTCCTTCTCCAAATTTCTGGGCAGGCAGCGTGGTCGACGTACGTGCACGTGGATGTGCGACGCCTAATCATGCAGCGCACGTAAGCTAAAGCGTGTCGACCTAAGCTAAAGCACGCTCAGTACGTGCGTGGCTAGCTAGAATGCCAAGATAGATACCACCCGCCTCCGCTGCTTGACACCTGTGCCGCGGATCAGTCAAAAAGACACTCCTTTTTTTTATCTTCTTTATGGACGATACTCTTCACGTCCCTCTGCAGCCGAGCTGATACGCGAGTAAAGATCGAACCTCACGTAAACTGCCGATGCTGGGTACAGGTTTTTTTTCTTTTTCTTTTGAGGGAGCCGAGTCCACTAAACTTATGCAGTAAGACTAGTCACAATGGGGAGTATCATTGATCGGTATCATGCATATGATACTAATGTATGATACTACCCCTACAATGCATAGTATCATAGAGTAGTATCATAACCACATCTCATTTATTTGTTTGTAGTATCCCAATACAAATATGTGTACAAGATTAACTTGCTATTAAAATATCTTATTTTATGTGCTATGATACCGTAACATAGGTAGATACCACTATCCTCTCTTTCTTCATTAATTACACTGCCACATCAGATTTTTGCCAACATGGCATGCATGATACTAGTTATGATACTCCCATTGTGGCTAGTCTAATGCTTCGACACTGTCGAAAAAGTAACGCTTCGACAAGCGGGTGCCTAATTCTAGGCAAAGGAATATTTACAGCTAGGGATTTTTTTAGCATTCTTGTTATCCTATGTGTGGCTTGTTTTGTCTTTACCGCAAATATTATGTTTTCTTCGTGTTGAAGTGTCGAACCATGAACCTATAATATAAAGTAAACGGACCGGATCTGATTGGGTTTGGCTCTACCATATCCTATGACACATGCTTTTTCAGCTGACTGGATAATAATTGGTTGCGGATTCCGATGTGGATACAAAGATCTGAACGAAACGGAACAGACTCAGGACAGAAACAAAAAAGAATACGACCAAAAATAAATGTCCAGTAACCTGGTAACCTAGGAACCATACGATATCCAATACCGTATCCGGATGTTAAGTTCGGAATCGGATATCCTTATCCGATGGATTTCCTCAAACCGGATATGGATTCTTTAAAACGATTTCGAAATCATATACGGTGCGGAAATTATCCTATCCGTTTGCATAACTAAACCTGCCTTAGACAATTTCAGATTATGATCAACCTTATGTCAAGGGTTCTATCGCGACACACCAACGGTACGGCAAAACACATCAACAACATGTAGGACGGAACACATCAACGACAAATTACACACTCGGCCACCATGGTTATCATAACTTGAGTTTGTACAACTTAAAGCCTAAGTTGCTAGGCTTTTCATCCATATTGTATACAAACTTGAAAATCAGTAAAACATTTGTAGCACAAGTGTTGTTTTTCTTCAAATTGGTTTTTAGCATAACTTAGATCCCAAGTGCAAGTGTTGTTTTCTTAAAAAAATCTTGTGCACTTTATAACATGCACACATCATGGACGAGTTGGGTTGGAGGTGACACAATAGTGACTCTAGTACTGAAACTAGTAATACATGCTTTTAATATAGTGAAAATAACAGTTATTACACTCTAAGGTCGCATGACCCAGCATACACTACAACCGGCTGAAAAAAATTACATTTTTAGACCATGTTTATACGTAGATGTCACCGTTCGTTCTCCACCCCGAGAAAGTAATCCTGTGCGCACTTAGGCCCTGTTTGAAACAAAGTATAATAAAAACACATGCATAGAAAAATCGCATGAACATGAAAACAAACCAAATGCAACACATAAGAAATGCAAAATAAAAAAAGATTCACACAAGCTTGTTTGCAACACTCGAAAGAAAACGAAATGAATCATGATTGAAATTGTTTGATACACGTTATTATTGACTAGAATGTCTACTTAGTTACCTAGCTTATTGACTAGAACTAATAGTGGCATTTGATTGGTCCTATGCTAAATGGTCGTTCTTATATCGTGGAAACCATACACAGTGCCAGAGCTTGACAGGCATTACAGGTGGAGCAAAGGCAGAATATCATTGTTTGGGGTATTTGCTCCAAAGCTTGGATGCGAGGAGGAGGAGGGAGGAGGGGTGGGTATCCCCCCGAGTAATAGTAAGTTCTGCCCCTGACCATACACGTTATTCTCTTACCTTTTTGCATACTCCAAAGGTGAAGAATGGATATGCATTGACCATCCGAGCATAGTCCTGAAACTGGAGTTACTTTGATTTTCGTCTCTCTCTTCTGCAACTTACCGAAACTTGTCGACGTTCGCGCTCAAGGTGCCGGAGCCGTTTGTTGACGATGACATCTGGTGGTGCAGGTCTTGAGTTAATGGAAGTCTCATGTGCAGCGATGTGCTTGATTTACCTCGTTACTTCGCACATGAATGAATAAAGAGTTGACAACCATGCTTGACTTCCTGTGATTTTCACGTGTTTCACGTGAAACCGGCGTTGAAGGAAACTTTCCTCCACCTATACTACGCCTAATTCCCGCGTTCTAAATGTATAGTACCAATTCCTACATGAATACGAATCACGTACTTTTCTTGTAAAAATCCTTCAAACCAAACAGGGCCTTAGTTGCCAAGTTTTACGATCATGTTATCGTTCTCTATGATCAGGCGTACATCATAAATTGTGCATAAACATGGACACAACTTCTCAAAAATATTAAACCCCACGGGGGTGTACAACTTTATCCACACGTGCCAACCGATTCTTAATGCCACCGGAGTTGGCACGCTTACTAGTTAAGGTGTGCTAAAAGAGCTAGTGTGATCGACCATGATTTTACCTTACTATCGACCTACTCCATGTGTCACTCCATGCTTGTTATGTAATCATAAGACCCGACGTTTTTTGATACAATCATGTTGTTGTGTTCAGGGGCCCAACTCTCCAGCACACTTGGCCCCGACCATGTTTCTATATGCGATGCAACTTTTCGCAAACGTTTTCACACACTCCTCATGCATATGCGCCATAAAAATCCCGAACTATGTGACACATGGATAAGTCTAGATAAGTTAGTCAGTCGATGACATTCACATAGCACTACGTGTGGTTGTGCGCTCAATGTTGGATCAAGATACGAGAAATCTGTTCCTAGAGGTGGTGAAAATGAGACAACACACCAAATTCCCAATGTGACCTCTCATCTAAGCCTTTAAGAAGGTTTCACACACATCCACAATCTTTTCACATCTATCATATTAGGTTTAGTAACAACTTTGGTTCGTCAACCGAATGGATCATGTGACACGAAGCTAAGCATGGCTAACCATTACAGATAGATAAAGTGTTTCTAACTGACACACATGAATTCATAATCATTTAAGGAGCACTGGATCTCGATATATAGGTTACAACAACAGTTAATGCATCAGATTAGGGTTTCTTTGTTTTGAACTATTTGTATTCTTCTACTAGATACTCGAATGCAAAAAAGTAGATACCGTAGTTTCGCAACTGCTTTCCTACGATTTATCAAAAAATTGTACTGGATCGGGCCATTCGATAATAAACTCATTTAGATAGATTTATCAGATCGATTTGATTAGATATGTAGAAATCTTTTTTGTTATCATAGCATATGTTTGAAAAAAACGGACTTTATATCGACTAAAGTATATACTTTGACTTTCATGCGATAGAAGTGTATCTCATAAACATGAAAGCACGGTACGAACTTTTGTGCAACTATCAGATTTGGCAATTGTTCGAAAACTCATGGAAGAGCTAGTTTTTGTTTGTAATTCATATGTTCCAAAGAGACATATATGAAGAAAAACGTTGGCATGATGAATTGATGATCCGTGCTTGCATCCCTTGTCGACAGGCGACATGTTTACGTATGCATGGTGGGGAATGTATACATTGTTTACTGGCTGCTTTCACGATGTTTCGTGATCCTGAATATATAGATACATTAACCTATCGCCTAATGTACTTTACAATGCACTTGTTTAGTCCTGATCGCTCGAGGCTTCCAAAGATGATAGCAGCGAAAGCATCATCCCCCGGCTAATTTATTGCAATCACCCAGGCTGTCTCCTCGTCGCTCAGTCGGCACTACTGATCGAGAGAAAACTAATGGCGCCTGATTTCGTCTCACGAACGAAAGCGGTCGCTGACCAACTCCATGACCTGGAGCTCCCGAAGTTTCCAGGGTTTTGTTTATTCCGTATCTACGCCTACTTGCATGCCTGGATGAGCACACCGGATTAGGATAATTGCGTTGATTAGTGGACCATTGTTAGTGGATACTAAACTACATGTGACAGTCTGACGGAGCAGGTGCATATATAATTGTGTCTCCTGATTCCTGGCACACAGACAGGTTTCAGCGTGATCCGTGTGTGCGTTCTGATTGGAGGAGTCCTGGTTTTTCTTTTCTGGAAGAAGATTGATGCTGGATTGCTGGCTGCTGCTGGAACTGCTTGTAGCTGTGCCAACTGTTTCTTCCATTTGAGATTATTGTTAGCTTAATTAGGCGTGTCTAGGGAGCTGTCGAGACAGTTGCTCAGGAAGATGGACATCATTCTGAACATAATATCATCACAGTATCCAGATAACAGTGACACAAGTGGATCGTATATACCCACACACCACATTTCGAAAAACAAATATACCCACACAAGGCTGGAATGAACTTCCGCCATACGATGCACTGAATAGAGAAAAAATAGATGGAAAATGTATGCTTGATTGAAGTACATAAAAATAGCTATTATTGTTAAGATGCTGGATGGACTCTACAAAAGATGACTTAGATGTTTTCCCTGCTTTATGATAAGCCTAGTTGCTAAAAGAGAATCCTCTATGACTTTATAGCGACAATCATCTTCTGAAAGTCGCGGCCCCTTTCTTCGGATGGTCTGGAATGGGCGCCTGAAGATGCATATTTTGCTCGTTGGATGCTTATCGTATGGCAAAGGGATGCCATGTCGCTATCTCAGCCCTTCTTTTGCACTGATTACTTGAAAGCCAACGTATGCCAGCACAAGCATGGGCATAACTCGCAGTGCATTATCCATATACTATCTGATCACATTTTGAAGCACAGATCAAAAAAAATTAAGATTTTATTTTATTTCGAAGCAACGATACTTAGGCATACTATGAAAACATGGCTGTGATTTAAAAAACACTTGGTCAAAACTAAGTCTGGCAAGGTAGCTCCGGGTGTTTCACCTAGGCCCGTTACCTCGCCTATAGATGATGATGATGTGAATGCCGCTGTGGATGGACAGCTTCTATCGCATCTTGTAGGAGAGGTAACAGAGGTGGATATGGATAACGCGGAGCTGGGATCTTTTGATGACATGCATGCTTCCGGCCGTAAATCCAAATCTGCTAATAACAAAAAGAATAAAAAATCGCGAAAAATATGAAAATGTCTAAATCTCCAACGGTTTCCCAATGAATGGCATATTCTTTAATAGCAAAGGTATTCGTGACTTGGCTAAACATTTGAATATTTTTCAGCATGTGAGGGACCATAAGTTGGATTTTCTGGCTATTTCGGAAACGGGGAGATGAGATTTTACAAGTACTATTCCAGACCGCCTTTCAGGCGGATTGGACTTTACTTGGCATTCTTGTCCCCCTCGCGGTAGATCGGGTGGTATGTTACTCGGCATCAAATCAGATACCTTGGAATTGTTGGCTTTTACGAACAATGATTTTCATATTAAATTTCACATCCGAAATAAGGTTGACAAATTTATTTGGAGTCTGGTAGCTATGTATGGGGCCGCCCAAGAGGAGTATAAGGCTGCTTTTCTTCATGAGTTGGTTAATCTAGCTAAGGATAACCCATATCCTATACTCATAGGTGGGGATTTCAATATGCTTAGGTTCCGACACGAGAAAAGTAGGGAAAGGTTTGATGGTCATTGGTCGTTCTTGTTCAATATTGTCATTGACACCTTGTCCTTAAGAGAGGTTCATATGACGGGGAGACAATTACTTGGGCTAATAGCCTCCCCGAGCTGACATACGAGAAGCTGGACCGTGTACTGATGGACTCCGATTGGGAACATAAATATCCATTGGTAACAGTACGCGCATTGGATCGTATTGAGGCTTTTTCAGACCATGCCCCCATCCTTTTGTCCACTGGAACATCGACGTTCCCCGTCCAGCCTCAATTCAAGTTCGAATTGGGATGGTTGTTGCGGGATGGCTTTGATGATCTGGTTAAAAGGGTTTGGTCTCAACTAGTTGGTGGTGTTACTCCCATCCAAAGATGGAATAATAAGATGCGCAATCTGCGTAAATTCCTTCGAGGGTGGGCTAGACACACAACTGGTATGCTCAAAAAAGAAAAAGAGCGTCTGTGTTCCATTATTGAAGAGCTCGATCAAATTGCAGAGGTACGTCTTTTGTCCGCAAAAGAGATTGAAGTTAAGAGTCAATCGAATGAGTAGGTAGCACGAGATCTAAGGCTCAATTTATCCTTGAAGGGGATTCGAATACGAGATACTTCCATAATGTTTCCAATGGCAGACATATGAAGAAACGTATTCACTTTCTTAATCAGGATGAGGGCCTGATCGAAGGACAGGATGAGCCCAGGAATATATTACAAATTACTATAATGGTTTGTTCAGGGCTCCGGAGGAAGGAAACTTTTCACTTAACGAGTCGCACACATATGATATACCCCAAGTAACCTCTGAGGAAACAACTTTCTTATTGCTCCCTTCTCTGAAGACGAGATAAGTAAGGCGGTTTTCCAAATGGAGCACAATAAGTCGCCAGGACCGGATGGCTTTCCTGCTGAGTTCTACCAGCATTTCTGGGAAACCATCAAGTCCGATGTCCTAGAGTTATTCGGATGCTTGCATGCCGGACAATTGGAGTTATTTCGTCTTAACTTGGGGAAAATTGTTTTGTTACCTAAATTTCAGGAGGCCGAAAGGATACAACAGTACCGGCCTATTTGTCTCCTGAATGTTAGTTTTAAAATCTTTACGAAAGTGGCAAACATTAGGTTAAATTATGTGGCTGATCATGTGGTTAAACCTACCCAAACTGCATTTATGCAAGGTAGGAATATACTAGACGGGGTCGTCGTTCTGCACGAAACCGTTCATGAAATGCACACAAAAAAACTTAATGGGGTAATATTCAAAATGGACTTTGAAAAAGCCTATGATAAGGTTAAATGGTCGTTCCTCCAACAGACTCTGAGAATGAAAGGATTCTTGGATGAGTGGTGTGCTTTAATTCACAATTTTGTTTCAGGGGCAGTGTGGCGGTAAAATTCAATGATGACGTCGGCCGCTACTTCCAAACAAAAAAGGGATTAAGGCAAGGTGATCCCCTATCGCCTTGGCGATCATGATTGAGCGGGCTAAGGAAGATGGCCAAATTGAAGGGTGGTCCCACATCTCGTCGAGAGGAGATTATCCATTCTTCAATATGCGGACGATACAATTCTCTTTATGGAACATGACCTAGATAAAGCGGCAAATCTGAAATTAAGTTTATCAGCATTCGAGCAATTATCGGGGTTGAAGATCAATTTCCACATGAGTTAATTGTTTTGCTTCGGTGAATCCCAGGATGCAGTTGCTCAATATGCCGAAATATTTGGATGTGAGCAAGGTCAATTTCCTATTATGTATTTGGGTATACCAATACATTATAGAAAACTAACTAATGCAGAATGGAAACATGTCGAGTAGCGTCTTCAAGCAAGGCTATCTAGTTGGAAAGGAAAATTACTATCTCTTGGCGGGAGGTTGGTTCTCATTAATTCGGTACTAACAAATATGGTACTGTACATGATTTCCTTCTTCCAGTTATCCAAATGGGTCTTACATAGATTGGATTATTTCCGATCGAGATTCTTTTGGCAAGGAGATAGTGAGAAAAAGAAATATCGATTGGCTAATGTTGTTTGCCGACCAAAAGATCAGGGAGGGCTGGGTATTCATGACCTACAAGTTAAGAATTCAGCTCTCCTCGATAAGTGGCTTTTTAAGTTACTTACCAAAAATGGAGTTTGGCAAACGCTGCTTAAACAAAAATACATTGGCACGAAGGCAGTATCACAGGTATATTGGAAACCTGGTGATTTTCACTTTTGGGCTAGTCTAATGGCGGCAAAGAAACACTTCTTCCGCTTTGGAGTATTTAAAATTAAGGATGGATCGGAGATTAGATTCTGAGAGGACAAATGGTTAGGTAATATCACCCTCCGAGATCAGTATCCGGCTCTATACAACATAGTTCGTCACAAAGGGGATAGCCACGGTTATGTAGTATTCACCACCCAATGTGACGTTCAGGCGAGACTTAATTGGGCTGAGACTCACGTCTTGGAATGCCTTGTTGGTATGGCTGACTTCGGTTCAGTTATCACAAGGTCCTGATGAGTTTCGCTGGAATTTATGTGGGAACGGTAAGTTCTCAGTAGATTCCATGTATAGGGGTTTAGTCCATTCCGATGTCCCAGTCGATAATAATAATAAAATATGGCAAATGAAGATCCCGCTAAAACTAAAAGTGTTTACGTGGTATCTTCTTAAGGTGTCATATTAACAAAAGATAACCTTGTTAAGCGAAACTGGCATGTAAGTACAAAGTGTATGTTTTGTCCACAACATGAGACAATAAACACCTATTCTTCGAGTGTAGCTTTGCACGTTCTATTTGGTCAGCTATCCAGATAGCTTCTAACTTGTATCCACCCAAGTCTATTGTAAATGTTTTTGGCAACTGGTTACATGGGATTGATAATAAGTTTAGAACAGTTATTAGGGTGGGAGCGATAGCCGTAATATGGTGTGGCTGTGTAGAAATGACAAGATTTTCAATGATAAAGATTTTTCTCGTTTGCAGGTACTCTACCGGTGTAAATGTTTTTGGCAACTGGTTACATGGGATTGATAATAAGTTTAGAGCAGTTATTAGAGTGGGAACGATAGCCGTAATATGGTGGCTGTGGCTGTGTAGAAATGAGGTTTTCAATGATAAAGATTTTTCTCGTTTGCAGGTACTCTACCGGTGTACAAGTATTCTCCGTTCATGGTTCACATTACAACGGGCGGGTTTCGAGACCTCTTTACGGAGGCATGTGCACGACTGGAAAAGGTGGCGAGAGATATTTTTATCCAACATGGATGATTGCTTGATAGACAGATCGATCCTCCATAGGCTGTGACGTTTTACCTCTCCATGATTGTAATTCATCTAGAGCTTATTTTATCTATTTTCTTAAACTTTTGGATGTCGGCTGTGTGCATTCTTTCATGCAGAGGCCGGGTGTAATGCTTAAACTATTTAAATAATAAATCCCTTTATCTAAAAAGTCTGGCAAGGTATTTCCAGCCATAATAAGCTTGTTGCAAATGTGGAAAGAAAATAGGACAATAGAGATGCATGACGAGTGTGATAACCCTGGAAGGAACATAACTTTTGCCGTGAAGAGTCAAAAATTTGATTCAGCAAAGTTTGACCATGAATCAAATAGGCCCTAACTGTTGCTATCAAGATCCAATCTACACTGACGAGACAAATCAGAATCTCTAAGCTATCTGATTACCACATTTCTTTCCTTGATATCATATTGACACCAGCATCTGCTAAAATGGCTATCTTGTGCTGGAGATTAAGAGGAGCAAATAGTTGGTTGGCTGTACATTAAAAGGCAAAACAGAAGAAGAGAGAATTACACTCCTAAGACCATCTTCTACCTACTAAATATCCGCAGCAACTTTAACTTCACTGATCCCCGGTTCAGCTACGCAAAGGGGCCGCCGCACTAGAACGTCGTCATCCGCATGGCATCTACAAGCTTAATGGCTTTCCTCTTTGACTGCCCTGTTCTCCACACGCGGAAGTCCCGAGGGAAGTAGCCGGCTTTCTGCCATTCCCGCAAACGATCCATTGAGAGAGGCCCTTGCTCATTTCCCGTAGGATCAACGTAATGCCACATCTTTGCAGACTTGGTGTACCCATTCACAGCTACGCAAGCAGGTGTCACGACCTCAGTCATGGCTCGTGAAGTACTGCGTGCAGGCGCAGTGATTCCTTCCAGATTTTCGGAAGCACAGACTGTAGGTACGGTGACCCCATTGACGGCTTCCGGGGCATCACATGTATGCACAGGGATCCCATTGGAGACTTCAGGGGCATTATGTGTATACTGCCGATCGACCGCTTCCGGGGCATGATGTGCACGCGCAGCGACCCCGTTCGTGGCTTCAGGTGCACCACGTGTTGATCGTTCTGGCTCACGCTGCTCCATGTGAAGATCCTCATCGTCATCGCTGTCCAGATTGATGACCTCTTTATCACCACCAACGGGATGCCTAGGGCCGTTTTCATCCTTGCCATTGTCTATATTAATGAGTTGAGTTGTGCCACCATCTGCGTTAACTTCACAAGATTATTTTTACTGGGAGAAGGGGAAACAAGTAGAAAAGCAATAACTGTCACAGGTTAAAGTATAGTATTTCAATGCATTATATGGTGGGGTTTATCCATTATGTATAATGAACACCTCATTTTGATTTAATAGTCTCTTATTATAATATAGAGCAATTCATTTCCTTTAGAGATTCTAGAGAAAGCGAGACAAAGTGAAGCGTAAAATGCAAGCTAAATGAGAAGTATTTCTTTTCATATTGCACCACCATCTAATTATACTTGCATTATAATGGGCCGGAACCTATAAATTGATGAAACATGGATCTCAATATGAAGCAAAAAAAACTCCATAACAGCTCGTAATTAGCGAGAGGGGTGAGTAGGAAACCTTGACAGTTGTGCAGTGGAGTATACATTTCAGGACCAGCAGTGCCACCATTACAGAGTGCTTTACCGCCAGCTGTGTCTAGGGATGGCAATGGGTACCCATTACCCGTGTACCCTGCGGGTAGAAAGGTTTAGTTTTTTTTTAAACATGAGCTACCAGAAAACCTATATCTGATAACCAAAGACAAACCTTCTGGTGATTCATCTATACCGACTTCCGAAGGATCAGCTACTTGCTGTGTTACACCTGAGAAAAGAAAGGCAAGTAGGTCTTTATGTTAGAAAGTTTCATCTAATAGTAATAAGTAAAGACTTAAGCAACGAATTATTTTAAGGTAGAAATGCAGAGGTGACGAACAGCAAATACATACATGGAAAAGAACCCTAAGAGATATAAAACATGGTAAAAACAGATTCAACTCCAGCACTATGAAACAACTCATGAAGTGCACCTTGGAAAATCGGCACAAACCCAGAAGATAAACGGAGGAAAAATAAGGCCATTATTCTTCTAAACATTGGCTAGCCAAAAAAATATCATAACTGAGACTGAGTACTAGACAAACCTTCTTGTGATTCCTCTACAACAACTTTCAAAGAATCATCCAATTGTTCTATTGCATCTGGAGACAAGAAAGTAAGCAGGTCTTAGTTGAAGAGAAACAGACCAAATCCATCCAGTAGAAACAACTAGTGCTTATTTATTGGAAAATACTAATATTTAAAAGGGGCAGAATAGGATTTTTAAAAAGAGTGAACACAAACGGGAAACACATGATTAGAACAAGGCTCCAATAACACTGCTAAATAAAAAATTGCACCTTCAATGGAAAATTGGCAAAATGCGACACGAGGAGGAAATCTTCTTCTAAGCATTAGCTACCTAAACATCTAACTGATAAGGAAAAAAAGAGCAAATAGGTCTTACTTAGGTTGGAATTAAACTCGAAACTCGCGAGCTAAATGAGTAGCTCGTGAGTCAGCTCGACTCGGCTCGAATTCGGTGTATAACAAGTCCAGGTGAGTTTTGGATTTGAGATTGTTGTGGACCAAGCTAAACGAGCCGAGTTTACGAGCTACTCGTTTAGCTTGTTCACTTGCAGAGTATGAAATTTTCAATATATGAGTGTCAAGCTGCCAATATTTTTTGCACCTATAAAGGTGTAGAACTGCTATCTTTCATCATTAATCTACCCTCTGAGTACAGGTGTAGAATAGTGCAAGGACTATCGATGTTTTAGTTCTGAATTAGTAGAAGAATTTCTAATTTTCATATGCGCTCCTGTCCGTACACTTGAGCTAAACGAGCTAACTCGCCAGCTCACCAAGTCGAGCCGAGATTTAAATCTGAGCTCGTTGTGGTAATGAGCCGAGGCGAGCTAACTCGTGTTTCAACGAGCTTGAACAAGTCGAGCCAAGTTGGCTGTGCTCAGCTCGAATTCCAGCCCTTATCTTACTATTACAAATGAGAACAGGCGAACCTACCAAATACAAGACAGTCAAAGGGAAAAAAGAAATAAATATTCTTCTGAGCATTAGCTACCAGCACATCATAAATGATTACTAAAACAAACCTTCTCGTGGTTCGTCTATGATGACTTTCAGAGAAATAGGTAACTGCTTTGCTGCCTCTGGAGGAAAGAAAGGTAAGTCGGCCTTAGTATTATAAAAAGATTAGACTTACGTACCATTAGTTATATCTAACGTTGACAACTTAAAGATCACAATACGAACTATTCTTCTAAGCATTAGCTACCAACACAGCATAAATGATTACTAAAACAAACCTTCTGTGGTTCATCTATGATGACTTTCAGAGAAACAGGTAACTGCTTGCTGCCTCTGGAGGAAAGAAAGGAAAGTCAGCCTTAGTATTATAAAGAGATTAGACTTACGTACCAGTTCTATCAACATTGACAACTTAAAGATCACAATACGAACTATTTTAGGGGAAAAGGTAGTGGTGCAGATAGCAACATTACTAAATGGTACCTTACGCGAAGTGGAATGCATGACTAAAACATCCAAACAATCTACAAGGTGGACGTTGAGTGGAAAATAAAATGGCACATAATACAAAAATGATCTTATTTATGTGTATATTGATAATAGTATATCTGCACATGGTTAATTTTAGTGAAAAAGTCATAGTACAAGCAAATGCTCCAAAGAATTACAAAAAGTACACAATAAATTCAGCACGAACTGAATGCAATAATCAGACCAAATTAAAAAGAAAACATGAAAGTTCTCAAGTTACACTGATCTGAGGATTGTTGTTCCAGATGCCATAGGCTAGATTCTTTACCGCAGGGAGCATTGTACCCGGAACAAGTAAGCTTGAAAGCACCTATATAGTGCTTTTGATTTTGGCTTTTGGCTTATACCATCATGTAACAATATCCAGTATAAAGCCAAAAACAAAGCCAGCAGCTATTTAGGTGTTTTGTGGCTTATAAGCCAAAGTCGAAAAAGCTAGAAAAAGCCAAGCAAACAGCCCAGAGCACACTTGAACTAAATCTGAAGCAGGTAAGATGAGAAACCTTTAGATATTTCTTCCACATCCTTCAAGCAAGCAGCAATATTCCGTCTGCTACCTGCAGAATGGTCCAACATTAGCAAATGAGTAATAAACAATGTTTAAAGGTGCTCTCACATCCACCCTAAGGGGCTACAGGAGTGAATACAAAAATATCTAAACCATCAGATATGGTGAGTCCAGCTTATAGCGTTGCACTTCTGAAAATATATTATAATGTGTAGGTTAACTAAGAAACTTAACAAAAAGATGCATACAAGGTATCTAACCTAAGGAAAGCATATAAAAACGTGGAACTGGAAAGAAATCTGGACCATCGTTTATGTTGGATCAAGATTATAACATTGTAAACACATTGCAACAATGCAGATATTCAAGTATTCTCTCTGGCCATAATATAAGATGTTATTACAACCTACTCCTCTATTAGTTGTAATAACATCTTATACTACGGAGGGAGTACTTGTTATTTATATATAGGAAGTATCTAAACAAAGAAAAAAAGGAAACGCAAAATTTGGAAAGGAATCTAGCAACAAATTTGTTCCCACGATACAGATTCGCTTAACACTAGAATTCGCTGCTTATTTATAAAATAACTATATATGCATGACCCAGTGTTTGATACGAAGCATGTGATCTGAGTCACCAGTAGTCACATGGCCAGAATACAAGCTGCAAAACATCAACGCATATAGCCAATCCAGCCTAAACCTACCTACTGCATAGAAAGTTATACCATCATTAAAACTGAACTTGCTAGGATATCATCAAGGTTGTCTAGTTGCTCCAGTCAATCGCAACAGAAATTGTGAGCTGAGGTTATAGTACAGTTTCATCATGATTTGTTTCCTTATTTGATGAAGCTTGAGAATCTATGAAAATCGGACCATACTAGAGTTTGATAACCTAGAGGTAGCTAAGATATTGCCTGAACAAAAATTATTTAGGCTTCAACAGCTAAATTTCAATGATACTCGAGATTGCCATATATTGCTCAACCTTTTCTGGATTTTTTTTGTAAGACCCCAATCTAACCATGTAGGCCTCAACAGCTAAAATGGTTTTAAATCAAGCAGTTTAGGCCTTATTGCTACTTGCATGCATTGGTGCACTATTACCCAATATTATCCACTATTGTCGTGTCAAGAATTTGGTAACCATGTGTACATACTAACTATGTGTGGCCACTCCTCCGACCGACTAGTTTCAAGAGCAGGTGCTACAGAGGTTTCGCAGGGAGCGTCTCTCGGTGCAGATGAGTCTTATGGACTTCAGGTTTTAATGGGCTCGGCTGGTAGATGTAGCAAAAAAATCCCGCTTTCTTCTAGGACTTCAAGGCAGCGTTTGGATCTGAGGCAAGAACTAAACTGGCCTAGCTGGTAAGGATAGGCATTAAGAATGGACAAGAGAAACTAGCTTGTGATGGCAATTTAGCGTCCACCTCTACAAATTCCTTTCTCACAGAGGAGAGCCGATTTGGCTCGCTCACGTCGGCAAACGAACAGATGCAAATACTCGAGCATGTTCTCGTAGTGCACCCGCAGATTAACTTCCTCATACTGAGTCGTGGTCCACCATGCACCGTTTCATGCTTGTTTTCTTACGAGAGCCATAGGCCATGTTGCAGGTTGCAACCAAACAACAAGTTTTGCTCCTACAGGCTCTAGCTCAAATCGGCTAGTTAAACCTATCCAAGCAAGAAAGGGCAGCTAATGAACCAAACGTGCCCCCAGTGTCTCTTGATAGCACTCACGGTGCATCTATAATTGGTGTTAAAAGAAGTTGTTTCAGAAGATAACATCCAATTTTTACAGAAGATAGGCATTGTAACATTGTGGCATGCAATTGAAGAGGCAATATCTATGTCAAGAAATGGCGGGTGTCGCAGGAGTTTGGCTTCTCCCTGCCATTGGCAGTCAGGATCATGCTTTTTAAGGCGTCCGCCTTAGGACGCTTAGGCGATAGAGCGCCCCCCCCCCCCCCCCCCAGCGCCTTAGGTTTTTGCCCGCCTTAGGCGCTAACTAACAGCTATAAAACTTCCAAAAGAATCAGCTAAGCAAAAAATCCCGCTTTCTTCTAGGACTTCAAGGCAGCGTTTGGATCTGAGGCAAGAGCTAAACTGGCCTAGCTGGCAAGGATAGGCATTAAGAATGGACAAGAGAAACTAGCTTGTGATGGCAATTTAGCGTCCACCTCTGCAAATTCCTTTCTCACAGAGGAGAGCCGATTTGGCTCGCCCACGTCGGCAAACGAACAGATGCAAATACTCGAGCATGTTCTCGTAGTGCACCCGCAGATTAACTTCCTCATACTGAGTCGTGGTCCACCATGCACCGTTTCATGCTTGTTTTCTTACGAGAGCCATAGGCCATGTTGCAGGTTGCAACCAAACAACAAGTTTTGCTCCTACGGGCTCTAGCTCAAATCGGCTAGTTAAACCTATCCAAGCAAGAAAGGGCAGCTAATGAACCAAACGTGCCCCCAGTGTCTCTTGATAGCACTCACGGTGCATCTATAATTGGTGTTAAAAGAAGTTGTTTCAGAAGATAACATCCAATTTTTACAGAAGATAGGCATTGTAACATTGTGGCATGCAATTGAAGAGGTAATATCTATGTCAAGAAATGGCGGGTGTCGCAGGAGTTTGGCTTCTCCCTGCCATTGGCAGTCAGGATCATGCTTTTTGTGAATGTAAGCATATGGAATAGAAGAGAAAAATAGTTGTTGACCGTCTAACTAACAGCTATAAAACTTCCAAAAGAATCAGCTAAGAAGTTGGAATGTAACACTTTCATGAATGTAAGCATATGGAATAGAAGAGAAAAAACTGTTATATAATTAAGAGCCAAAAGTTCAACTGCTTGTACGTTGATTTCCTTGAAAAGGGTCGCTTGCTGCTGCTTTACTTTCAGTTTCTTTACTCTGCTCTTCTTCATCTGGAATAACTTCTGGGGTCACTTCAAGACGGCGCTGTCTTTCAGCTGGTGTGCTTAGAAGCTTTTTTTGACAACTTAGGTCATGCATTGTAAGAAAAGAATCAGTTAAGGAAAAAGAACCACATAAAGTTTCTTTCCTGTGCTTTAAGTCATTGGCTTGCTACGCAATAGAGAATAATAAGAAAAGAAAAAGACAAATCTATAAATCACAAGCATGGTTAGTTATTGCTGCATGATCATTCAGTCAATCTGTAAAGGATATTCATGGCGCCACCCCTTCTCATGCGCTCTCTGCAAGTCTTTTTCCAACCTTAGAAGCTCTCTATCAATCCACTGAAGAAAATGTCAACTTCGCCAATCAATATAAAGCATAACGAGCATATCGATATTAAGCAAAGAACAGTATATGTTAATAGGGAGCACGAGTGTCTGATTTGAGATGAGAACCCAGAATGTTTCGGTCTTCATATGGTATTTATCTAAGAAACGTAACAAATTTAGCATGCAAGGAAGCTAGGATACAACTAGAAAAATCTAATAATCTTCCTTTTGAGGAATGGTGGGGACAGCCTAATAACCCCATCAAATGTATGACATTAAATCCAGCCAACTTAAAAGAGATGATATTCTACCTCCTGACTAGAGGTGTCATGTCGAGTGCTGAACCTAAAGCTTAATCTTGTCAGTGAAAATGATATGAAGGTCAGGTCAACCACTAAATTTTTTGTTTATTTTTAGGGAAAATTATTGCATTCATAATCTTCTGAATATAATATTTTTATTACTTTTTATCAGGATTCGGAAAAGGACTAAACTGCTCGGGCTTTGAAAAATCAGTACAAACAGACTGACTTGCGCATGAACAGGTCTACCCTAAACTTACCATACCAGAACACTTCAAATATCAAACTAAGATAAAGGCAAAACAACAAAATATATACAAGTTCGAACACAAGCTAAGGTTGTTATGCAGTTAAGAGTTAAGACTTGAGAGAGCATATTAAGAATCTTTTGCTGAAGCATACACTGTTCCATTCAAAAAGAATTATAATCATTTTGCCTCTTTCTGAATTTCTTCAGATAACAAATTAGTTATAAAGATTTTCCCGTTACATGTATTTCCATTCAACATTTACCACAATGAAGTTCGAAATTAAAATCATCAGAGTGCGCTTACATGATTGACTATGTCTGCATGTACACTTGCCTCTTTTTCCTCGAACTCAGCCTGTCAACAGCACAAAAGAATAAAGAGAAGAGCTTGACATATGCACGTTAAAAGCTTAAGTAAAACAAGAGACTGAATGTCACTTAAAAGACACCCTGAATAAGTTTTTTAAACATTTTCAATATATTAGAAACTAACAAGCACAAATAAGCTGGCTTATACGGCACAAAAAATATTTGCTGTCCGGTCTCATGCGCACTTGCTACATTACAGCCTCCAATCAAAAAGTGATACCCTGGGACACGTGGAGTCTAAATTTAACCAAGAATACAACAGTGAATGTTAATATTCAGATTGGATTTCATTTCACCAAAATCATATGGGTAGATCTGTCTCAAAAAATATTTCATAGCTGCTAATTTTATCAGGATCTACAATATACAGTAGTTGGTAATTCAGAGTTCATTTGGAGACCTTACTGTCTGCAACAGCATTTCTTTTATGACCAGAGGGAATAGACTAAATACATCAATGATCAGCTAACAAGCACAGGAGCATCATCATGAGATACTCAACATTTTATATCCCTGTTTTTACATAATCTTAGTTAAAGAAATAGTATCCGACAGGACTACAGAAAGTCACTTCCATATGAGTATATAATGCAGAATTGTTCTTCCTCCCAAGTATTTGCTACCGTCTCAAATGAATCAAATGGGAACAGACAGAAAAAAAATGCTACAGACGCATAACACAAGGAGCAAAAATACTCCTGTCACGACTATACAGAATATCATTTTATTTGAAAGTTGGAAGAAGATAGACGAACTGCAAGATTATTGTTTCTTTGACACGCAAGTATAGCAACAAAACAGGTTTGGTGTTTAACAATGTGAGTATGAAAGCATGAGGGGACACGTAACTGATCAGATTAGACACATACAAGCAAACATATAGAGATTTTACACATGCAACTTCGATAGGCCAGACAAACAAAATTGTCTAAGTTAACTAGCAGTAGCAGCAGATCCACTAAAGCAATGCATGTCAAAAAGAACAAAACAATATTGTATTTGGGTGCACCCAGTATACTCACGGCCAACCATTACAGTTTATAAAGGAAACTTAACAGGAGGTGAACTTACAACAGTAGGCCTTTTGAAGAGACCTTTTTTGGCCGACAGAAGCAGATCATTACACTCATCCTGTTATAAAGAATAAAAGAAGAATCAATTCACTAGGCGGATAGTAAAAAAATCTATATTTGGACTAGGTATTTTGCAGAATCTGCTGAGCAGTAACAGCCAATAATTGATAAAACAAAATGCTAGCACTCGCTACATTTTGCAGTGGCACTCACTGGCGTAAATATTGCTCTAGTAAAGGAACCATACCTCCTCAAAGTTCTCTTCTGACAGCATTGAGATCTTGACATCATCACACATATTGGAAACACATAAAAGAATATCTGTACGTACATCTGTATCCTTAATCTTGTATTCTTCTGGAGATTTCTTAATGCCTGTTATGGATGTTTCCGCAAGCAGGTGAGAAAATTGCTTCCCTTTCTTAGAATGAAAAAAAAGCAGCAGAATGCAGATAGACCTCATATATTGAGATCTCGAACTTGGATAGTTAGCCCACTTTTACATGCATAAGTGTTTTTATATGCCAGTTAATAAAGTTAATAAAAGGACGGGTACGCTGGGGCTGGGCATGCTTGACAAATAAACTACAGAAGTTTCAGAAGACGAATGCTTAAATTGGACAATACCTGTAACTAGGCCAACCTGGTAATGTTTCCTAGTCATCTGATAAGTATAACTCTTGGCATCATTCTTCACTCTAACCAAACAGCCAACAACTTTCTGTTGAAATGTGTCTAGCTCACTCAGAAGTTTGACAGCTAAATTTCTTCTCAAATAAATTAAATTCAAGTTATTCTGATTGAGAGCGGCAAGACATGTCTTGTTTATTCCTGAAACCTTCTGAAGAATTTTTGGCTCCAAACTATTCCGAGGCTTCTTTTTCACCGTTGTACCATAGTCATCCTCAAATCCATCGCTTTCATCCTCTGAAATGGCATTTACAGCAAGATGTGTTTCCAGCAGGCTATGGATCATGTTGTACTTCACATTCTTTTTATTACTAAATAAAGGACGCAGATTCTCATCACACTCAACAGATTTTTCTTCTTCTTGTCCTGTAGATTCTCTTGGATGTACTCCCTGACAACTCCAGTAACTTTGTAATGATCAAGAGGCTTGGTTGAATACTTACCAATCCGGACTAGGAAGTCAGTTAGCTCTTTTGAAGCCCAGTCAACATATGTTTTTTTATTCGACTTCTTTCTCTTCAGTGGTGTTTGCACTTCACTTGGTTTGTCCGTTGTGTCAAGCAGAAATGTTTGCCCAGCATCATCACTGTCACCTAACGGCTTTCCATCTGTCCTCTGATACTCATCTGAATCCTTACTTTCTTTACAGTTTAGCTTCTTTTAAGAAGAATACTCGCTTCTTGCAAGTCCAGCAATGTGAAACGATCTTTTCCTTTAATCACCTCCCAGTAATCTTTAAACAATACTTCATAGTTCTCGGTTGTACCTGCGAAAACAACCCTTGCCTGGAGATGCAATGAACTCTTGTCAGAAAATACAAAAGAAAAAAAAAACATATTGGGGGTAAACTAGCAATTTTTTCTAGTAGATAGTTTAATCTAGTAAAAAATCCAACACTAGTTCAGGGGGACAACATGGAATGGCAAGGCATGCTAAATGAACTGAGTATCACTTCGAAAACGAAAGCTCGTTACTGTAATACAAAAAAAGGCTGGGGGTAATGCATGTGTTACCTCTTCATCATCAGCATTTTTCTCGGTCACTATTGCCATATTTAAGCACCTGCTGCAGAATCCTTTGCTTTGCTTCAGTTTGACAAACTCAACTTTTCCAAGGCAGTCTCCACAAGTAGAGGAACTTGGACAACAGAAGCATTCATATAGCGAATCCCTTTTGCAATTAGCACATCTGTGGCAATCTGTGAATAGTTAATATTAGCGCAAGAACCAATATCATTATTTTACGAGACAGAAGTTAAAAAGGCATTTCGATAAAGTAAACAGAAAAAAAGTGAATACTAAGAATTTGAGCTTTCATTGTAACATCTTTTCTTATGCCTACAACAGACAAGAAATGCAGGGCCACAATCCACAGGAAGTTTCTAGTTGGAGATACTGCAGCACTCGAAGAAGGATGAAGCATATGTTCTATAAGGTTAAGCATCCAGCAGTTTTTTTACATGAAAGAAAAGGAGAGGAAATACATGAAAGAAAAAGAGAGGAACATGAACAGCAGGGATTTCAGAAATGCAGGATATGATCAAGGGTTCTTGGGCCATGACAGGAACGTAACTGAATATGAGCATGCAGCAAAACAAGTGCACCAATGTAGTGCTAATTCTCATAGCAGCCATCTATGCATGGTACAAAAACAAGGAACAACAAAGCAAAAGTGCTCACCACAAGTGAATTGGTCATTGGAGCTAAGGAAGTCGTCATCCTTCCCCACGCAGCCCGGATGGTAAGCTTTGAGACAGTTCCTGAAAGGCATGACAAGGCATATTCAGACTAAAGACGATCCAGAAGATGTTGTTTCCAATCCACCACGGACACTACGAAGCAGACTGCATTCACCATGCATCATCGTTGCATCATCATCTACCTAACCAGATCGCACACTCTCCCAAACACACCAGGAACGTGTCAGCGACACGAGATGGTGGTACATGATCCACCAACCACTACAGAATCAGACTTTTTTCCCCAACATAGTAGGAGACAACGACAGAAAACTGCCAAGAGAGATGGTTATCATGTCACAGTTATGTGCACAAAAGGAAGGGCGTTAACGAATGGTTCGTGACAAAGCAGGAGTACCCCGGATGATGAAAAATTCATTTACGCGGAGCCTGATTGGTTGGCAAAGAGATAATACAGACGAGTTGGTCGACTGGGAGGCATTTGCACGAACGACTGTGAAACGCCTGAGTATGATCAGTACTACTACTACTACTGGGAGTGATCTATTGTCTCTTTCCGTGGAAATAAGGGGAGGCAACAAGGCAACCCTTTTCAGCGGATGTTGGGCGGCGCACACCGCCGAGCACCAACAACACCACGCAGATTGGCGCGACAACCAAACCAACCGCCGGTAAAATTAAAATTAAAGAGGGAAGGGAAGGTGTGCTCACTTGAAGTCGCAGACGCGGAGGTCGCCGCCGTCCTTGCAGACGAAGCAGAACTCCTCGGCGATGTCATCGGCGACCTGCTTCCACCTCCTGCCCATCGCCCCCCCCCCCCCCCCCCCCACGCGGCGGCGCGAACCCGATTCCGCGACTCCCCCAACCCCGGCGAGAATCGAAAAACCTCACGGGGGCGAAGGGCGGCGGGTGGGGCGAGGGTTTGGGGATTGGATTTGGGGGCAGGAATGAATGCGGGGGCGGCGGAGTGGGGGGGGTGGGGGGGCAGAATCAGAAAGCTTTAGAACGCGGCGCGGCAGGAGGGTTGAGTGACGAAGCACGACTGATGAGGAGGATTCGATTCGCGAGGAGGCGTCTCCGGTCCAGGTTTAGACTAGTCACAATGGGAGTAACTTAGCTAGTAACATCACACATCTCAAGATCATTTTGGTTAGACTAGTCACAATGGGGAGTAACTTAGACTAGTAACATGCATATGTTACTACTCTAAGTTACTACCTCCATAGTGGGGAGTAACATGTGTGTAGTGTCATATTTAATAGGTTATACACTCATCTTGCTTTGAAATGTGTGATGTTATGGTAACATAGCTAGTTACCACACCATCTCTCCTCATTAATTACCCGCCACATCAGATTTTTTGCCTATGTGGCACTGATGTTACTCATATGTTACTCCCCATTGTGACTAGTCTTAGACTACCCATAGTGGGAGTAACTTCACTAGTAACATAGATGCCACCTAAACAAAAAATCCTATGTGGCATGTAATTAATGAGGAGAGATACAAATAGATTAACTTAGCTAGTTACTTGTAATAACACTAGTAACATCACACTTTTCAAGAGAAAATGAGTCTATAGAGTAATAAATGAGACCATATATGACACCACCTCTATGTTACTTTGCACTATGATAGTAGTAACATAGTCTAGTAATATGTGTATGTTACTAGTTGAAGTTACTCCCCACTATGGCTAGTCTTATGTGGCATGTAGTAAAGGAGTAGAGAGATGTTTCGAGTAACTTAGCTAGTTACCGTAGCATCACACTTATCAAGACAAAATGAGTCTATAGTGCAATAAATAAGATCTTATATGACATCACAATGATGTTACTCTCCACTGTGAAGGTGGTAACATAGACTAGTAACATCACCATGTTACTACTCTATGTTACTCCCCATTGTGACTAGTCTTACCGGGGCGAGCGAGCCAGCCAGCCAAGTGTCTGTGCCGTCGAACACCTGGCAGAAGGGGGTCGCGTCCGTCCCCTCGGAGTCGTTTCCTGCCGTCACGGGGCTGACGTGGAAGGGCGGAGGGGGTGTAGCCGTGTAGGTAGATGCGCGCACTGGCTCTGCACAGCGCCGCCGCCACAGCGTGTGTTTTTATTGGTGTCAGTCACATCCACTTTCACGCACACATGATTCTGTCCGGGAACCGGAGCAAGTAGTGGTGCTCCAGTGCCCAGACTGATTTTGTCTTGGAACTCCAAATACGGATTATTCAATAATTAACCCTATAATCCAACTTTTTTGCCAGAAAGTATAAACTAGTCTACCTCAGTGAAAAGTTAGTTAGTTGCCGAGTTTGCCCATTAATTAACACCTCGCTTTACAAATAGTTTATTGGGTAATGAAGAATGTGTGGACGGTGCTGCATCCATATGTGCCTATTTTGTTCATGTGACCATGTCCATTATTTATTCAATGAGTGTTTTGACGAGCTCCATTTATCAATATTATTGGTTGTATGGGTTCTTGGTAACTTATGAAAAGTAAATGAAGTCAGGGAGGATGTGAGGCATAGCAAGGAATAGAAACAATTTGACACTTGAACTCCACACATCTAATTGGAGGTGGTTTAAGAGAGAAATTATCTAAGCCAACCAAATCTCGCCTTGGCCCAAGTGCAATGCCCCTCGGATTTGTAGAAAAAATAAATATCAGGAGATTGTTACTCTCTCCGTTTCTATTTGAATGACACGCATGTTTTCAAGGTTAAAGTTTAACCATCAATTTGACCAACAAATATTTATTATATATGTCACAAGTAAACAAGACCACCACATAGATAGCTAGGGACGGAGGGAAATCCCCAACTCTGTCAGCGATCCCAATTGTTTGGTGCGGGAAATAGATAGGCATGAAGGAAAAATAGGCATTGAAAGAAAGTGGATGAACCATCAACCCTCCTTTAATAGTAATAAAAATCCATTGTACAATATTACCTATCAAAAGGAAAAAAAGAAAATGAGAATTTCTTTTGTTCAAGCAATGAGAGGGAAAATGTTTGGAAATCCCGCGACTGTAATTTGACGATCAAGTGAAAAAGGTATAAATAATCGTGGTCCACATAGATAGGAACGGAGGGAAATCCGCAACTCTGTTAGCGGTCCCTTGTTTGGTGCGGGAAATAGATAGGCATGAAGGGAAAATAGGCATTGAAAGAAAGTGGATGAACCATCAAACCTCCTTTAATAGTAATAAAAATCCATTGTACAGTATTACCTATCAAAAGGAAAAAAGACAGTGAGAATTTCTTTTGTTCAAACAATGAGAGGGAAAATGTTTGGAAATCCTGCTACTGGAATTTGACGATCAAGTGAAAAAGGTAAAAATAATTGTGGTCCACGTAGATAGGGACGGAGGGAAATCCCCAACTCTGTTAGCGGTCCCAATTGTTTGGTGCGGGAAATAGATAGGTATGAAGGAAAAATAGGCATTGAAAGAAAATGGATGAACCATCAACCCTCCTTTAATAGTAATAAAAATCCATTGTACAATATTACCTATCAAAAGGAAAAAAGACAGTGAGCATTTCTTTTGTTCAAGCAATGAGAGATAAAATGTTTGGAAATCCCTGTAATTTGATGATGAAGTGAAAAAGGTAAAAATAATCGTGGTCCACGTGGATAGGGACGGAGGGAAATCCCCAACTCTGTCAGCGATCCCAATTGTTTGGTGCGGGAAATAGATAGGCATGAAGGAAAAATAGGCATTGAAAGAAAGTGGATGAACCATCAACCCTCCTTTAATAGTAATAAAAATCCATTGTACAATATTACCTATCAAAAGGAAAAAAGACAGTGAGCATTTCTTTTGTTCAAGCAATGAGAGATAAAATGTTTGAAAATCCCTGTAATTTGATGATGAAGTGAAAAAGGTAAAAATAATCGTGGTCCACGTGGATAGGGACGGAGGGAAATCCCCAACTATGTTAGCGGTCCCAATTGTTTGGTGCGGGAAATAGATAGGTATGAAGGAAAAAATAGGCATTGAAAAAAAGTGGATGAACCATCAGCCCTCCTTTAATAGTAATAAAAATCCATTGTTCAATATTACCTATCAAAAGGAAAAAAGATAGTGAGAATTTCTTTTGTTCAAGCAATGAGAGGGAAAATGTTTGGAAAGGTAAAAATAATCGTGGTCGGCAGGATTCGAACCTGCGCAGGCAAAGCCCACATGATTTCTAGTCATGCCCGATAACCACTCCGGCACGACCACTTGGATGTTGTGTAGTCCACAGACATAAATATTATAGTGAGCGGACCAAAATTAATTCAGTCATTGCACTCTTAAGAGCTGAGTAAGAAATATCAGTGGTGGTCCCATGTCTCAGATGTCAGAAAGACTGGTTAATTTCTTGGATATGGCCACCTTTCTAGGTGTGCTGAATTTACAAAAGTCAGCTCTAATGGGTAGTACAACACCATTCTCCATTCATACAAAGTAACAAGTGGTGAAAGGAAGATCAGTCTGAAACCATCTATGTATATACTTTTAGTGCCATATATACACAGCCACACTGTTCAAGCACATCAGGTAACATAAGGCTACAGAAGGAAAATATACACACGAGTACAATACAAATATCAAGTAAAAGGATCTAAATGACATCCCAGATGAAGGGGACTCACTTAAGCATCTTCAGTCTTCCACAAAGGTGAACTTCAAGGAGGGGATACATCTGTAGGGGTCTGTATAGTATGCTCACACGCCAAGTGGCTTCACACAATTGTATTACTAGCCCTACGTCGCAGATCTCACAACTCACAGGTGTCCCAGCACAGGCCATGAGGTCACTCCATTCGGAGGAAGCAAGGGCTTTATCATTGGGGCTCGCCGTAACATCCGCTGGGCCTTGAATTGAGATGCCTTCTGCAGAGATGATGATAGAATTAATACTTGGAGCCCCGTTAAAAACATTAATACTCAGAGAGGAAGAAGACGGCAATGCAATTTGCCAAAATCCACACCATGGATAAGCAATGACAGGTATACAGTAGTATTAGGAACAACATCAATACTGTTAAGTGTTTAACCCCAATCCAACCAGTTTAGTCATCAGCCACAATTCACATAGCATCACATATTAACTGTTGTCGTGTTCAAATACTACTGCTATTCATTTGCTCACGGAATACAACATGGCAACAGAAGCAGCAAGAGTTCTTATCCTTTCTGTGAATCTTCTGCTACTTCAGCTAAAACAACACAGGGAGCTTCCTAAAGTTTCTCCTTAACTTGGCAATATTCTTACATCATGTTATCATGTAACTATGTGAGTATGTGTTTCTACCGAATGAATCAATGAAAGCGCATAGGCTCTCGACCTCTCGCCAAGCTGCTTGTCGCTAAGATCAGCAGTTCCAGGCTCTAACAGCGATCCGCCAAGGCATGTCTCAACACCACAAGACTGACAAGCGAGACGCCTACACAAGCACAGCGCCGCAGGATCAAGCGATTCGCACGCAACATAGCCCTACAAGAGGCAGGAAGCCTCACCTTATCGTCAAGGACGAGGCGGACGCGCGCCACGGCCTTGCTCTGCCGCCGCATCCGGTACAGCCGGCGGCCCAGCACGGCGATCCCGAGCAGCGCGACGGCGACGGGCACCGACCACGTGCTCCTGGCCGCGCGCGCCGCCCACAGCCGCAGCACCTCCATCGGCAGCTTCCACCACGGGGCCGGCGCCGCCCCTCCTCCCTTCGCCACCGCGCCCTCGTCCGCCGCCGCAACCTGCCGTGGTGGCTCCGGCAACGGCTCGGTCGCCTCGGCCTCCTCGCGCCGCTCCCCGTCCGACGACGAATCGGACCACAGAGCGGCGCGGTCGCGGGCGGGGAAGGCGAGGGCGTCGGGGTGGGGCTCCACCCAGCCCGCGCTGCCGGCCTCCTCGTCCGTCCCCTCCTCCTCCTCGCCGGCCACCGACAGGGACGCCCTCCTGGCGTACTTGGCATCGGAGCCGAGCTCGAAGTAGTCGTACTTGATGGCGCCGGCGTCGTCCTCCCCCTCCCCACCGCCGGCGTACGGCTCGGCGGCCGCCGCGGTGGGGGAGCCGAGGAGGAGCTCCCACTCCTGCATGTCCGCCGCGGCCTCCCGGTCCATCTCGAGGGGGGAGGCTAGGGTTTGGGTTAGAGCGGAAGGATTTGGGAGTTTTGGAGGAGATGGAGAGCGTCGTGGCGTGCGGTGGTGGGGAAGGGAAAGGCGGATTCGCGGGGTTGCGAGGAAGCGGTGGTTTCTTCCGCGGGTGCACCTGGATTCTCCCCCTTGGATTCTATCGTTTGGAGAGGAAGGACTCGGAGGAATGGAACTGGATTCTTTTTCGTTCGCACGGGCAATGTTCAGTGCTGATTTTTTTCGATAAAGATGTTCAGTGCTGATCAGTGGTCACCATTCTATCCGGAGTTGTACAAATCTCGTTTCTTAAAGGATTATTGGTAATTGCAAGAGTAGAACATTTCAATCATCGGTTTCTGTAAATTTGTGCTATGATATTCGTAGGATTCAAAATTGCCACACGAGATTGTTTCTAGATTTTTTTTTTGAGATTTAAAAGCTACTCCCTCCGTTTTTTAATATAAGATGTTTTAGCTGTTTCATATGTTGTCTAGATACATACTAAAATGAGTGAACATGCATACTAATACATGTCTACATACATTTGTACATGTGCATGTGGACAAATACTAAAATATTTTATATTAAAAACGGAAATGTGGGATGTCACCGGTTGGCTATACCACCCCTTCCATAGTCGTACGATCCAACCTCGTGATTCGATCCGCCCACAAACTCCCCTCTAGTAATTAGAGTCATCGTCTGCAAATCAACTGCCCTGGCTGAGGCTTTTATTACAGCATAGCCGGAGGCGCCAAACACGCTTACATGAGTACATGACCGAGCTGACACCGTTGGTCAAAGTCACAATAATATTACGCATCCATTTATTTGGTTCCTATGTCACTCGTAGCTTGCCACCGGTGGTTGTAGAAAATACTGAATGCCCTCAGTAAAAACACAGTAGATACTCCACTTTCAAATCAAAATCGATCAACTTTTAGTGCCTAGTAGTGTTGACATGGGCGCATGCAGTATCCAGTACTGCACGCACTCGCCTACAATGACCAACACGTCCGTGATCCTTGCTTTGCGCAAACCTGAGGTACTATGGGGTATACCTTTCATTTTGTGTTTGGTTTCATTTACTACGTACGTAAACCGTAGTCTATCTATATTTTGTCAGGTACATGGCGACACGCTGACGATAAAGAAAAGTTTAAGGGCAAATAGTATGTGTATGTTTCAGACATATATTGGCGCACCAACCTGAAACATACAATGAATGACGTGCATGTAAGGCAGACCAACCTGAGAAAATACAATGAGTGCAAAGTCTGACAATCATTGTACAGACCGTGCCCATATGTCGATATATGCTGCATGGCCTGATAGCACTGACAGCTTTACTGCTATATCATCGCAGAATTAGCAGGTAAGTACTTTTATTACGTGTTTTGCGGACTACTAACTCTGCCCACACGAGAGCGAGACACGGTAGACCGAATCTCCAGCTAATGATCGGACGTCAGTGGAGGGGGTGGTATAGCCAACGGGCGATCAAAAATCCGCTCTAATATTAAAAAAACGAGGAAGTACTTAATTAAGAACCAGACATGTCCTGGGCTAAAGCGTGCCCAATACAGTCGGGATACATCATAAACCAGGTGTTATTCACCTCTAAACCACAACCATCTTTAGCAAGAATGTGAGCAGCCGAGTTAGCCGTGCGCCGTGCCCACTTCACCGTGCATGCCTCAAAGTCCCGCATACGTCTCTTGATCTCCTCCACCAACGGCCCATGCATAGACCGATCCCGCAACTCGCTCATCAGCTTCCCCGCCACAGACACATTGTCCGTCTCCACGATAACCCGTGTCAGCTTCAAACGTGCAGCTAAGGCCAGGCCTCCCTTACA
The DNA here is from genome assembly GCA_947311845.1 of Poa pratensis. Lineage (NCBI taxonomy): Eukaryota > Viridiplantae > Streptophyta > Magnoliopsida > Poales > Poaceae > Poa > Poa pratensis. Next base: position 20,136,674 of record CAMZMU010000042.1, on the reverse strand, counting down.
TTCTCGCAGCTCAGCATCCACTGGATCCTGCAGAGAGGGAAAAAAATGGCACGCTCCCGCCAAGAAGTGTCCATTGTGGTCGCGAACGACAACTCCTCCACCGCCTTTCTCCAGATCTTTAGCCATAGCTCCGTCCACGTTGATCTTTGTCCAGCCCGTCTCCGGCGGGAGCCAGTGCTCCTTTGGTGCTAGAGGTTTCGCTGCTTGCGGAGCTTGAGCACTGCGCCATTCCTCGAGCAGATGGACAGCACGCTTCGCAATAGACACCGGATCATCGATCTTCATCATCTCCCTCGCGTCATTCCTAGCCAGCCAGCTTTGATAGAGAGTCATCATTGTGACTTCAATCTCTACATCCTTAGCCGCACTGAGCCAAGTCAGCATCCAGTCTCGCAGCCCATCATGCGTGTAGCAGCCAGCAGGTGGAGAAGGGACGTTCCTCTCCACATTATCACGTATATAGCTCCAGATTTGCTGAGAGTGAGGGCAGTGCCAAAAGCGGTGAAGAGCTGTCTCCTCCCGCCCACAAGCCACACATACCACTCCACCCCTTGATGCGTCGTCGCTGCAGCTCGCCTCCGAGTGCGAGTCCGTTCTTCAGAAGGCGCCACACGTGGACCTTCACTTTCCCCGGAACATTCGCTCCCCATAACTCAAGCCAGCCTTTGTGGCATTGTACAGCACCTGAGGTACCCAAGCCACCAGCCCTGACCTTTTTTTGCTCCATCTGCAGATGGTACGCGGAGCGGACGGAGAAGACCCCATTTTTTGTCCAGTTCCACGCATAATAGTCAGTTGTCCCCGACCCTCCAACTGCAGTCTTGAGCACATCACACACATCGAATTCATACAGGAACTTCCTCAGTGTTTGCTCATTCCATCCAGAACCATCATCCGACAGTAATTGGGAAACTATACGTAGAGAATTTGGAGCTTCAGGTCTTCTCCCGAGCGGATGTTGAGCCCCCGCCCTTGGGATCCAGTTACTGTCCCAAACATCAATGGAGGCTCCGTCTCCAATCCTCCAAATAAGCCTGCGCTTAAGGAGGTCTCTTCCGTGCAGAATACTACGCCATGAAAATGAGCCACCTCCTGGGCACCCTGCATGTAAGAGGTCCGAATTTTTGAAATACATAGCCTTGAGCACCCTTGCACACAGCGAAGTGGGGACAGTGAGAATCCTCCACGCTTGCTTAGCCAGCAGAGCCTGATTGAAAGCTTCAAAGTCCCGGAACCCCATGCCCCCACTATTTTTCGGTGCACACATTTTCTCCCATGAAATCCAGTGTACTTTCCGAGAGCCATCCATCGCTCCCCACCAGAAGTTTGAGGAAATAGAGCTGAGTTTCTTACACTGCTTTTTGTTGAACTTAAAACAACTCATTGGATAAGCGGGTGTGGCTTGCAGAACTGATTTTATGAGGATCTCTTTGGCCTTCTTCGAGAGACCCTACCCTTCCATCCTCCTACCTTTGCACCCGACCGCTCGGTGATGTACTGGAAACAGCCTTCCTTAGATCGACCCACAACCGTCGGTAAACCCAAATACCTTTCACTGAGAGCCTCTTCTGACACGCCAAGCGCCTGCTTAAGCTCCTCCTTCCTCCCCTGGTTGCAACCATCGCCAAAGAACAGCGAGGACTTCTGCAAGTTAACTTTCTGCCCCGAAGCCGCTTCGTAAGCGAGGAGAACCTCCTTTAGGGCATGCATACTCTCTACCGACGCTTCAAGAAAGACAATGTTGTCATCCGCAAAAAGAAGATGGGTAATATGAGGCCCATCCGATCCAAATTTAACGCCCTTCAGCATATTCTCATCTTGTGCTTTCTTTAGCAGGGTAGAAAATCCTTCCACGCAAAAAAGAAGAGGTATGGGAGAGAGGGTCACCCTGGCGAGCCCTCTCGAAGGAATAAAAGGATCAGAGCACCCCCATTCACCCTCACTGAAAAACAAACCGAGGTAACACATCGCATAACCATTTCCACCCAAGGCGAAGAAAATCCCATTTTGCTTAACATCTGCTCCAGAAAAATCCACTCCACCCTATCATAGGCCTTCATCATATCTAATTTTACTACGCATAAAGGTGTCTTCCTGTTCCTTGTTCTTATTGAGTGCACACATTCATAAGCAATGAACACGTTGTCCGTTATGAGCCGTCCCGGGACAAAAGCGCTTTGCTCTTCTGAAATCAGAACAGGTAGGATAGATTTCAATCTGTTAGTCATCACCTTTGACGCCACCTTGTATAACACATTGCACAATGAGATAGGCCTAAACTGAGAAAGGAGCTCCGGCGAGTTAGTCTTCGGGATTAAAACCAGAACGGTGTCGTTAAAATCAGCTGGGATGTCTACCCCAAGCAGAAAATCCCTGACAGCCCGACACACCTCCTCTTTGATCATCGACCAGTGTCGCTGGTAAAATAATGCTGGAAGCCCATCCGGCCCAGGGGCCTTAGTCGGCCCCATCTGGAATAGGGTCTTTTCAATTTCCAAATCAGCGATGGGCGCCAGGAGCTTACTGTTCATATCATTTGACACTGACGGAACCACATTGTCTAAGATAGCATTCATGCCATCGGAGCCCTCCGAGGAATATAATGTGGAATAGAACGCCCGGGCCAGTGCCCTCATGCCTTCGTCTGTCGTGCATTTGCTACCGTCAGCCCTCCGTAGGGCCTGGATAGTGTTCTTCCGTCTCCGGTGAGACGCACGGTTTTGGAAGTAACGAGTGTTTCGATCTCCCGCCTTAAGCCACTCCAACCTGGACCGCTGCTTGTACATAATTTCCTCCCGCTCATAGATTTCATGCAGCTCAGCCTCAATTGCCCTGTACCTCCAGAAAATTGCCAGAGTGATCAGCAGCCTCGCGGGCCAACGCTAGCTGGTCTCGGAGGCGTTTAATCTCTTGTCTGATAGAGCCAAACACCGAATGGCTCCATGATTGCATGCACCCTGACATCCTTTTAAGCCGACCCTTAGTGCACCTATGCCCTGATCCCCATGGTTCTCGCTCTCCCAAGCTTGTTCTATCATTGGCGTGTAATCTTCGTGTCTTGTCCACATTTCCTCAAACCTGAACCCCCGTGGGTTAGGTCCTTTTGAACACTTGGGAGCCGCAGCCACCTTTATAAGGAGTGCAAGGTGGTCAGATTCTTCAGTTATCAAGTGTTGGACCGAAGTAGCCGGGTAGAGCTGCGCAAAGCCAGCATTGCATGTAGCTCTGTCAAGCCGCGCCTACACATTCGCCAGCCCCTCTCTCCTATTACTCCATGTGAACGAATAACCTGAGAACCCAAGATCAGCTAATCCGCAGTCGGATAAGCAATTTCGAACCGCTCCATTTGAGCGCCTCCTCGGTCATTCCCCCTTCATTCTTCCTGCTTAACAATCTCGTTGAAGTCACCAGCACATAAACATGGGAGGTTATCTTGAGCACGCAGGTACCGGAGCACTTCCCAAGTTTTGTGACGCAGCTCAGTCCGTGGTTCGCCGTAGATTCCAGTGAATCGCCATTCTACCTCGCCCATTTTTATTTTTGCATCAAGGTAGTATTGGCACCACTGACGCACTGAAACATCGACCCCATCTCGCCACCAAAGAGCCAAACCGCCCCCCTTCCCTTTGCAATCCACCGCAACCCCGTTTCTGAAACCGAAACTCCATTGAATTCGTTTCATCGCCGCATCTTTCTTTTTAGTCTCACACAAGAAAACCACCTCTGGGTTGTAGAACCTAGTCAGGTCTCGAATCTCCCCTACTGTCGCGTCCAACCCCAATCCGCGACAGTTCAGGGACAAGATATTCATTGGGACCGGCGGCCCTGCGTCGCAGGGTCCGCCGCTGGATCTTCAAGCCTGTCAAACACCGAAGTTGTTTCTTCCCTGCCGACTCCCCACTATCCTCACCAACCACCCGGACTGGAACGGGGAGCCAAACCTGCTTTGTCCCTCTCTTCTTGTTGATGGTACCCAGTGGTACTTGTTGCTTATTCTTTGTTCCAGCATCTGTTGTTTGCCGAGGCCGCCTAGTATATGTTCCTTGCTTACTCTTCCTTCTAACCCCTTCGCCCATCTCCTCTTCTGCCAACTGATCCCTAGCCCCGGCCCTGTGGCTCTTGTCTGGACTAGTGACCACCCCCTTGTCCTTTCTACGCTCATCCCCGCCAGTGCGTGATGAACTTGAGAAGGTATAGTCATTAGCTAGGTTCCTCCGAGGAGGCAAGTCTCTTATAGACACACCCTCTCTGTGCCTTCCATCCACCTCCGAACCTCTGCTACCAAAGCTCCCCGACGAGACTGTCGGCCGGGCTGGTGGTGGAGGCTTCATGTTCCTTCGGGGAGAGGCACGCAGCCATTCTCCCCACTGCTGAACTTCTCCTTTCTCCTCCTGACAGTGCCCCTCCGGGTGGACTAGTCGCCCACACTCGAAGCAAAAATGTGGCACCCTCTCATATTTGATATCAAACCACTTCCCCTCAACTGCATCTTCCGATTCCTTCAGGCTTACACCACGCGGCAGTGGCTGATCAATTCGTATTTCTGCTCGGATCCTCAGATCTTTACCCCAAGCCATACCATCTTTGTCCACCTCCACCGATATGAACCTTCCTATCCAACCTCCAATCAGTTCTCCATAGGCTCTATTCATCATGTCCATCGGTAAATCCAGAACCCTAGCCCAAATCTCCATAGTATCAAAGACCATGTCGGACGGGCGAACCGATCCATCGAACTTTTTCACCAGGACAACGCTGAAGTCGAACTGCCATGGACCGTTCTTCAGCACATGTCGCCAGTCGCCCTCTGATGTGAAGCGCACCACAAACCTGTTATCGCCAATCTCCTTGAAGTGCGCCGGTCCGTGAAGGCCCCAAGCCCTCTGCATCGCCCTCTCCAGAGCGATGATCACCAGCTTTCTGTGAGAGCAGACTCTGCCCACAATCGCCCATCTAGGTTTTGGCGTATGCTCCACTCCTATCCCTTTGATCACAAGCCCAGTGGCTTCCTTCTCCGCCAGCAACAGATCTCCCATCTTCGCCGACAGACTTGCAGCTAGCTCCTCCGATCCTCTCTTCACCGGCGATCGCGATGGCGTTCTAGACAAAGCACCACCTCGTCCCGCAGATCTAGAGTGAGAAGCCATGCGAACCCCGCCCTAAGCGCCCCCGCGAGCACCGTGAGCAGGGAAGACACACCCAACCTCCGCGCGCGTACCAGGTCTCGCCGTCGAGATCCCGTCCGCCGCCGATCTCCACCACCCGAGAGAGGAAAACCCTAGCCTACCACGATCGCCTCTCGATCGCCCCAGGAGAAACTTCTGCTCTTGGTGGACCCGCACTAGCTAGCTTCCGTACCATTGTTTCTAGATTCTAACATAAAACCTGATAGAATCCGAGAGCCGCGTGCGGAACATTTTTCTACTGGTGGCTGCCGTAGCTTGAGATGTTCCTGGTGTTTGGAATTGTTCTTCGATGGAGACATGCATACCAAATTTCTGGTTCGTTGTTAAGCCAGCCAAGACGTTTCAAAATTGTGGAGCCTACTCAGCTACTAGCACCCATCACCATCATTTTCGACACAAATTAATTTCACTGGCGGTATTTGCATTCTATTGAGGAGTTGGGCGCTCTGTCTCATTTTTGGTCTGGTATTATTATGTAGTGATATCTTTTATAGCTGTTGTCAGAGAGTTTTATGTGATGGAAGAAAGACCAGATTTTGAGAGGATTGCTGTTTAGAGCGTAAATCTTTGTATTTGATGTTTCCTAGGCTTGCCAATTTAAATTTCAGTGAAAATATAGGCATACTGTTTTTACTAAGGGGTGGTCTTGTCTTAAATTCAGACCCTTCCTTAAAGAGGAAACATTGAAGATGTGGGAAAATTTGAAAGAAATTTGTGCCACTGTCAGGTTGAGTGAATCACATGATAAAAGTTAGATGGTTGGTAACAAACTCTAGAGAATTTACGGCAAAAACCTGTATAATTACTTGGTGGCTAGCATGGTTGATTTCCTTATAAGTTTTTATGGCCGTCGAAGATTCCTTTGCGATCAATGTTTTTGTTGGCTGGTAGTTAAGAATAAATGTTGACTAGGGATAACCTTAATAAACTTAGATGGAAAGGGATGGAACTTTGTGAATCTTGTGGTACAAAATAAACGTTGGAGCGTCTATTCTTTACATGTCCGCTAGCGAAATATGTGTGGAATGTGTCATGTGTTTCTCTTGGGCTATCTTTCGATGATCTTTATCAAGAATGATTTGCAGCATACTCTCGTATGGATAGGAAGTTACTAATGATAGGAACCTCAGCATTGTTTTGGACTATACGAAAAACTAGAATCCGGTGCGGTGTACTACTTATGTCAGTTTCTAAATCACTGTGCCTTATGTAAGTTTCTAAATCATTGGGCTTTGTTACAACGCCCTTTGAAGAATTGTTGCAGCAGGGAGCCAGTAAGACGGTGAAAGTGGTGCACGAAGTTTTCTTTATATGTATTTAGGTAAGAGGTCTGGTCTTTAGCAAGGCTGGGTCTGTTTTTATCTTGAAGTCTGAGAAGTTGTTCTCGTCTTCTTGTGTAATGACATGTGTGTGGTTGTACATGGAAGACTTACAATTTGAACGGAAATTGGAGGCGTTGTGGCTCCTTTTATGGGAAAAAAAAGTTGAGCACTCTAGATCCACAGGAAATGTCCATCTTTTAGAGCTTTCTTCAGTTTTTTTTTTTGAAATTAAACATAAGCTTTATTACGATGACAAGGGCAATTCGCCCACCGCAACTTCGGCAACATGTGCCGGTACATCATCCTCCCATATGAAGACCTCATTCACGTTACAAGATTTACCAATAATTGCTAGTTCATGAGCTACCCTATTGGCCTCTCTTCGACAGAAAAGAACTTCGCTTCGTGAGAACCAAGTCTGAAGATGAAATTTGAGATCATTCAGTGCCATTGCATACCGAGAGGAATCGCGTCGTTGTTTATTCAGGGCCAACGCCAACAGCTGTGAGTCGGTTTCAAAAACCACTCTGATAGCTCCAATATCGGCAGCTAGATCCAGCGCACGGCTGATCGCAAACAACTCTGCACCAAAAGTGTCATCAACGCCTGCCATTTTCCCAGCACTAGCAGTTATCATCTCTCCATTCTGGTTCCGCACAACCACTCCCCAGCTGGAGTTGATGTCGCCAGGTATAAATGCTGCATCAGTGTTAAATTTCAGAAAACCATCATCAGGTGGCTGCCATCTCTGTGGTTCAGGTTTGGCCTTCTCAGCACCATGACTGAATAGCTCCAAATATTCGTCAGTTTGGCAAATTGCTGTACGTACAATTTCTGAACTAGTTTTGGGAAGCTCCCCCTCATGTAGCTTATTCCTATTATTCCACCATAGCCACCAACTAGTAATAATTTGTACACGTTGTGTCTCCGTCAGTGTCCACAAAAGCTCCACCGTCTGGATGGCCGAACTAACATTCTCAAGATTTACTCTCACATTTTCCAAACCTCCACACTTGCTTGACAGACTTGCATCGGATGAATAGGTGCCCCCCATCTTCATCAGCTCGGCCATAGAACAGGCACTTGGTGTCCTCTAATTTAACACCTCTTCTCTGAAGATTAGCACGCAAGGCTAGAGAATTGTGTGCGACACGCCACGTAAACAATTTAATCTTATTCGGGCACGGCATAGCCCAAATTTTCTTCCAGAAACCATCTACACATGCATTCAAATTTCCAATGTTTCCGGAGCTGGGGCCGGCATCCTGGCCTCTGTTATGTGCATCCAACTGAACATATAATTTATAAGCTTGCCTGACAGAGTGTTGGCCTTTTTCATCAAAATGCCACGCGATAAAATCCTCCATTCCATCTCGCAAAGGAATCTGTAAAATGAGTTTTGCATCCTCCATTACTGAACGTGTCAGTAACAAGCTGCTCATCCCATCTTCCGGTAATTGGGCTGATAAGCTATGAGACTTTTTTCTAGCAAGTGATCACCTCTTCGGGTGAAGATTCGGCGAGACCATGCCCGTGGCAACCATGGGTCCGACCAAATTTTGACCTGCGATCCATCTCCAATTCTCCATCTCGTATAAGCTCAATTCCGTGCATTAGACTTCTCCACGCATATGACATCCCCTCAACATGTGCAGCCTCCAGAATGTTCCCATCTGGGAAATACAGTACTTGGCACGCAAAATTCTCGCACATAGGCTGTCTGGATTCTGTATGATTCTCCATACTGGGCGCGACAACATTGCCACATTGAACGAATGGATGTCACGAAAACCGAGTAGATAAAATGAACGCATTTTTCCAACAATTAATCGTTAAAAACACAGAGTAGAAACAATATTTGTTTAGACAAACTAGAAAAAGCAATTCACTCGCTTTATCTCGCGCTTTCGAACCACTTTCTCCATTCGCTAACGGGTGACGGCCCAGTACCCGTTACTGCGCCCATCGCTAGCCCATCACTAGCCCATCACTGCGCCACGCCACTGCCCAAATCCAAACCCCCGCCGCCCCAGGAGTTGCCTCCCTAGGTTCTTGCCGTCGCCGTCGCCGTCGAGGGCTGCAGGTCTAACCGCCCCCACCGCCGCTTTCCTCCTCGTCGGTGCTCGCGGCCTCCAGGCGGGTGCCGCCCCTTCCTAACCGGCTCGTCGCCAATTCGCGACAAGGGAGGATGTCTTCGTGGGAGGACGAGGAGTCCGCGTCCGGGGAGGCGGCGGCGACCACGGACGTGGAGCTGCTGAAGCGGGCCTGGCGCAACGAGAAGGCCGCGCCGGAGATCCTCCCCTTCGACTCCGCCCTCGTCTCCCGCGCCCGCGAGCAGATCCAGCTCCTCGTTAGCCCTCCTCCTCCTCTCGGTTCATTACACTATTCATTCTGCACACTGACACTACTGATTCTTGGCGAACTTTGCGGTGAGGCCAGGAGGAGACGCTGGACGACTTCACGGACAACGGCGTCGACGACCTGGTGGTCTCGCTCTACCAGATGGACCTCGACCGCACGCTCTTCCTGCTCCGCTCCTACCTCCGCCTCCGCCTGCAGAAGGTCAGACTAAATCCAGCATTTCATTTCTACCGCACAGTGGTTCGACTACTGAGTACTGACCAGCCGAAATGGTGCACTGGCATTTACCTTACATGCTCGTCTCGCTGTCTTTAGATTGAGAAGTATATGACCTACATCTCCAAGTCTGACGACCTCTTGAGCCGGCTGTCGCAGCAGGAGCAGCGATTCGCCAAGAGGTATCTGTCTACTTGATTGGAGCTCCTCTGGTTGTTAGTCCTGGTTTTGTGGCTGAACTGACGGTGCCTTGTTGGCTTTGATGTGTTGGAAGCTGCAAGGAGATCATGGAGAAGCATCTTGAGCAGTCGGTGCTGTCGAAGCTTCCCTATGGTTATGACTCTGTAACGAGGCAATCCTTGTCGAGCACAGAGGATGACATGGGTATTCCACTTCATCTTGAGATTAGCATGTTTCTTTGTCATGATTTACTACATAGCCTGTTTGTAGCTTCAGCCGTTACATAAGCTGCTCTATACGAAGATCTGTAGATGCTTCACGATTTAAAGTGGCTAACCTGACATGTATCACCTGCTGACATGTTATTCAATTAATCTGAGGCAAATAGCTTTTTGGACTCTGATCAGGTCGTCAGTAACAAACACGTGCTTCCAAGTTGATTTTGGATAACATAGCTAAGTTGTGAGATTCATAAAAGAAACCTCTCATGTACTACTCATGCCTCTTGAAATCCCATTTTGTGCTATTTATTCAGTGTACATTGTACTGCTAGAAACCTTGTCCTGAATCTTCCATTCTGAAAATAATGAGCACTACTAACGCAGAATTTGCATTCTTAGAAACAGTTTCTACGAACACAATGTTCTGTCTCACTGCAATTGAACTGTTATTTGCTTTACAAAAGCCATTTTCCCGAGCAATGTGCTTATTGCAACTTATTTGGAAGATTTTACCAATTTTTTCATGTCTCTACCTGGGCCTTATATTTCTCTATAAACGTTTATTTATTGAATTTTCCACAGTTGGCTAAACTTAATTAATATACTTAAAAAATAGTCTATTGCAATTTGGAAGTGAAAAAGACAAGTGTGTGATGCAACATGTCAGGGAAGCCTGGGGCGTTTAGAATTGGAAGATGCTAAGATACCCATTACATGAAGTAGGGCGCGAAAAGCGAGAAGAATCGACCTTGGACAACGTGATGGTGTATGTTCCAGTTTTTTGTATTTTTTTTGTAGTTTAGTCACCCAAGTTTGTCAGTCCCCTCATTCAGTCAAATATTCATTCCAGATAATTTTAGGTGTTGTACATTGGTTGCAAAATGAAACCCCAATCCTCCAATGAAGTGCAAATAAAGTTCACAAATAGCACATGCTTTCCTTTGTTAATAACAGATGCTGGGACAGATTTATTCATATACATGTTTTTTATTGCTGAGAATGCTTTTATCCTTTTATTGCTGAAGATGTGAGAATGTGTTTTTAGCATGTAATCAGCTTTGAGGCACTATCTGACTGGGTTTTCAAATGCCCTCTCCAGTTCCAGAGCCTCAGCTTGACACCTTCGTCTTCTGCAAGACCAAGAGTGATGTAGGAGCATTCCAGCTAGATGACATGTAAGATCCCAGACACTTGGTTTTTATCATTTCAATCCCTTAAACTGTGCTAACCTGTGATGCCTGCTTCTATGAAGAGGGGAGGAAGTTGTGGATTTGGTTGCTGACGACTTGTATGTCCTTCGGTACAAGTCCATCAAGGGCCTCGTCGAGGGTGGACGAATTGATCTTATTTGATGTGAGCCGCAAGGCAGTACTGAGGCTCTGAACAGATCGTTAACCCTCGGTACAAGGATGTTCTTATTTTCCTGGTAAGCTAGAAATGAAGTGGTTCACATGTGTATTCCACAATGATCAGTTAGGACAATGGAGTATCTTTTAATGTAACAATATTGTTGTTGTTTTATAAGTACAGTTAATCTTAGTCTTGTCAGCTCCTGTTCTTCAAGAACGAAGATAGTTACTGTTGTTGGTAAGAAAGATCAATATCACGAGTGATAATCACAAGATTTGTAATGTCCAGCAACTTAAGATTAGCATCAATCAGTCATGTCTTGCAACTGAACTAGTTTTTGGGCTTTTGGACGTGATCTGTCTGTATATAGACAACAATACCGTGATGAAGGAATCTATTGCATTGCACATCTATTTTTGCCTTTGTTGGTGTCTTATCGCCGACAATGGTATATGAAGTTAATTGTTAGGGAGACACCCAAACGATGTAGCTCCACTCAACTTTGTAAAAGTCTCTTGATACTCTGAAGTCGATTATTTGCTTGACAATTTTGCCACAAAATGAAGAAGCCGTGACTTCCAAGCCATTGACAGGGTTTGCCGAAACTGCTGCTGTTCGTTGTAGCTGGAGCTATGAACAGCGATCGATTTAGTGACTAGCTACGACTGACAACCATGAAATAAACCATCCCTCTCTAATTCCTGCTCGGCGCGATGGTGGGGAGAAGGCAACGCGCTGCCGCCGACGGTAGTGACGAGGTAGCAACCGGCGCCGCCCAAGCCGTCGAGCTCAAGCAACCGTGCAACACGCCGGAAGAATAGATATCTTGGTCCGCCAATATCGTAAGCAGCAGCGAAGCATGCGTATGTGGCGCGGCAATCGCGACGCTTGACGCTGTGTTTGCCGGCATTTCCACGGACACCGACAGCCGCCACCAAGCTCGGCCCGTCCGGCACCTTGCCGCGGCGATGGTCGTTCCGGCCGGCGTCGCCTACAACATGGCCATCTCCCGCTGCTCCCGCGCGGGCCTGCACCCTCGCGCCCTCGGCTTGCTCCAGGAGATGCGCGCGCGCGGCCACCATGCCGACGAGTACACCCTGACGCCCGTCCTCAACTCCGCCGCGCTCCTGCGCGTCCCCGCCGGCGCCGACACGCTCCACTCCCTCCTTCTTCGCGCGGGCCTCGCCGCGCACCTCCACGTCGCCAACGCCCTGGTCGACGCATACGCCAAGCTGTCCCGCCACGGCGCCGCGCGGGCCGTGTTCGACGAAATGCCGCGCCGCGACGTGATCACCTGGACGTCCCTCCTCACGGGACTGGCGCGCTGTCGGTCCCACGACGCGGCACTGCGGGTCTACCGCGACATGGTCGACGCGGGTTTCGTCCCAGACGAGTTCGCCATTGCGGCCGCGCTGAGCTCGTGCGCCGGGGCGACGATGTTCGAGCTGGGCCGGTCGGTGCACGCTGCCGCGGTCCGGCTAGCGATCGACCCGTTCCTCTCGGTCGGGAACTCGCTGGTGTCCATGTATGCCAAGACCGGCTCGCTGGTCGAGGCCCGGAAGGTCTTCGACGGGATGCGTGTCCGGCGTGATCACATCACCTGGACGGCCCTGATCGCCGGGTACGCGCAGAACGGCCGGGGCAGGGAGGCGCTGGAGGTCTATGCCGACATGGTCCGGTCCGGGTACAGGCCGGACTACATCACCTTCATCGGCCTGCTCTTCGCGTGCAGCCATGCCGGCCTGGTTGACGCCGGCCGGGCGCACTTCCAGTCCATGCATGCAGGCCGAGCACGGCGTCGCGCCTGGGGCAGACCACTACGCCTGCATGGTTGACCTGCTAGGCCGATCCGGGCGGCTCGACGAAGCCATGGACCTGCTGAGCCGGAACACGACAAGGCTGGATGCCACAGTCTGGAAGGCGCTTCTCGGTGCATGCCGGACCCACCAGAACGCGGAGCTCGCCGAGCACGCGGCCGAGATGGTGTGGAGGCTGGACCCGGCCGACGCCGTGCCGTACGTCATGCTGTCGAACCTGTACTCGCGGGCGAGGCGGTGGGGCGACGTCGCGAGGATCCGGTCGCTGATGAAGGCGAGAGGGATCACCAAGGAGCCGGGGTGCAGCTGGGTGGGAGTGAACGGCGTGACGCACCTGTTCTACGTGGAGGACCGGGATCACCCGCGGACGGAAGAGATTTACCGGAAGGTGGAGGAGATGATGGAGAGGATCCGGGCTGAAGGATATGTGGCGGATACTGACTGGGCGCTGCAGGACGAGGGGCCGGAGGGGAGGGAGAAGGGCCTGGCCTACCACAGCGAGAGGCTCGCCGTGGCCTTCGGTCTGCTTGCCGTGCCGGCCGGCGCGCCCATCCGCGTGTTCAAGAACCTCAGGGTTTGCGGCGACTGCCATGCCGCGATCAAGATGATCGCCAGGGCGTACGGCAGGGAGATCGTACTGAGGGACGCCAACTGCTTCCATCACATGAAGGATGGTGCCTGCTCGTGTGGCGACTACTGGTAGATTCAGACATTCAGTGCAGGTATGTACGAGCCTTGGCTCATTTTTGATAGATTCAGCTTAGGCATGTGTATAACAGTACAAGAGAGGAAATCAGGATTTTAGTTCTATTTTTAGTAGATTATGTTGCATCAAAAGATGCCGGCGATGTACAATGTCTGCTACTTTGCCATTGGATGGCCCTTTTGTCCATGTAATCCTACCATTCTATTCATCAATATCCTTTACAGCATCCTGAAAAATAAAGAGGAGAATCAGTTAGTCACAGCAGATGGAAAGAACACATCTCAGTAGTCGATGGCCGTAGGTCAGTTGCAGCACTAACTGTAACTAATAGTCCTATGCCCAATGTCCAAAGGTGCTTGTTTTCTCCCAAACCGATTTCAGTCCCATCTTGCTGTTAAATTAGTTTCAAGCCACTATATTGAGGGTTTTCTTCAGAACTTGTGAGTTCAACGGCTATGTGCAGAAAACATGAGAGATTACGTGGCCACTAACAATAACAGTTTACTCACCCAAACAACAATGTTTCTTACGCGATTATGTGGCTATTGTTCCATAGTCGTCCTAACTGTACATACAGATGGATTCTCAAAACATCAAAAGAAAAACAAACACAAGTACACACAACATTAATTCTCATGAATTTTTGAGATGCTAAGCCAAAGATGAGAAGTGTAATATCAAACCACATCGCAGAGTAATGGATGCCTCGAGATGGATTAAGATGTCTGCATTTGGATATGTACTGTACAAATGCTATTCCATTCTGGACACTCATTAGAAGCAAACGCCATCTTGCCATTTTGGATCTATCAAATAATCTTCTTCTCCTGTTGCCAATAAATCAATGCACCCCACTCTACTAGTTCGGTACCTTTCATCCTCCTAGCCACAGTGTGCGTGTGCGGCAGTGGCATCAGAACATATATTTTAGGAGAGAGGGAGACAGATATAGGCAATGGCCTCCTCCCACCTCGCTTGCTCATCTCCACATACGCCTGCTCGCCCTTGTTGCTCCTCCACACGCAGCCGCTGCTTCCTCCTCCATACAACCACCACCGCCAGTCACCACCACAGCATAGTAGACTGACTGTTTCAGCCGCGGCTCCTCCACGAGCTCCTGCACCGCTGCGACGGCAGCGGCACCGCCCTCACCACCACAACATAGTAGAGTGGAATCTGTTGCCACCAGCACTTCACTTGTTCTCTGTGTACACACACTCCAGTTGATCGATTTTTTGTGCAAGCTAGTATTTTCTATCTAATACATTCTTGATTTCTTGTTATTATGCCATAGGTACAAGGGGAACTATTTAACTTATTCATTGCACCTGTCACTCTACAATCTAGATCCTTCTCTCCAGGCCAGTACACAGAAGGTCACCTCCCCTTCATAGGTACAACAACATGATGACATCTTACGACAACACTTCTAGCTACCCAACTCAGGTGAGGATGAGGTCTGACACCTACTAACTCCGAACAACCACTTGTTTGCTGTTGCTGAGACGGTGAGGCGAGGGGGCCAGGGCGGTTATAGCCATTCGGCGAACCACCTCCTTGCCTTGGCGTCGCTGCCATGACTCCAGCCGTTCATCGTGAGAGGGTAGGCGCACGGCATCTCAGCGCCGCCTTCGTTTCTCACCTCCAACAACAGGTCCAGGTCGTCAGCCTTCTTCATGCCACCATCCTCAACGTCGCCTATGACCGGGGTCAGGGGCTTCTCTGTCAGGGTCTGCTGCTCATCGTCAGACCAGTAGCCGCTTTCTCTCATGGCTAGGTCCTCGTACTCCTCGTCCGACTTTGTCGAGTGCTCATCCACAGACCCTGCTTCCTCCATCTGTGCATGGATAATCAGTTAAATACACCGGTTTTCCTTTTAATGTTGTATCTCTGGAATGCAGCACCACAACAGTTGAATGCCATGTACATAAACTGCAACACATCATACTCACATGTTCATCTAGAGTATAGAGAATTCAGTTGAGTTCTGCTTTTTGCAATATTAGCAGTTAGCACATGAAAAAAAAACCTTCAAACTTACGGCATTGACTTTTGTCATGGCTATTCTGTGCATAAAATTGGAGGATCAGATGAAGAAGAAAATATGTTCCTTTTCAACTACCTCTTGTATGTCCTTTTCTTCGTCAGTTAGATCCTCATTTATCTCTGCATCTCCAGCATCATCACTTTCTTCTTCTTCACTGTCAAACACTGAGTACTCATCCACAAGCTGTATGGGATGAGTGTAAAAACTGTGTCAGCCCAAGCACAACATCAGTTACTTTAATTTTCATACGAGGCCGTAAATGAGGTATCTGAATCTTTCATATGTGTACACATAACTGTCGTGACAGTTTTGACAAACATTAAATTTTGTTACAGCATAACTCATTTACGATGGGCATAACCAGTTGTGAAATATCATAGTTACAGAAATGATTAAGAGGCGAACCTCTTTGGAATTGTCATCTGACATCTTTGGTGTGCTGCAACATGAGGATACATATCTACTCCCTGTATCTGTGCCGTCAGCCTTGGAGTCATCGGCACTCCCAGCTTGACTCGTGCATCCGGTATCACTTGGCCATGCACTAATCCCAAAAGAGCCAAACTGAAGATTGACAGGCTCTGTCTTCCCAATCTGCAATGGGCCATACATAGGATTTCCGACAGATTTCTCACTGCCTGTGCCATCCTTTATGTTTCCATTGCTGTCACCAGCAACCACAGGCCATGCCTTAGCAACTGAACCATCAGTGTTAAGGAGAGCCATCAGATTCCTAGAAGACCCTTTCCTTTGAATCAACTGAAACATGCCCTTGGAACTCAACGAGTTTGCAGCACACTGATTCTTGTACTCTTCATTTACTATACCTGCAGTGTTTGTATTGGAGTCATAAAACTGCTCGCCGGCCTCTCTCCGACGAAGGCAGCTAAAAACTGTGGCGTGTATGGCTGCCACACTCCGATCTACATTGGTATTATTAATTTTTGGCACTAGATGTTTGTCGGCTCGGTTGCCCAGGTACTCCTGGATAGCTCTAATATTCTGGATGTATTTGATATATCTGTTCTTTGCCGGATCAAGCGTCATGTACTTTGCACGGACTGCAAACCGTTCCATGTGCTTCTCCTCATTCGTGATATATACCATAAATGGTATTACGGAGGGATGTTTCTTCATTAGGCCCATCTATTAGACAGAGAAATGAAATAAATTTCACTGCATATTCTAGAAGACAGAAAGGAATGTAACTATGGAAACATAAATAACACAAAATAAACAACATGGTCCTTTTTTTGTGAAGAAAACAGAATGGCTCTTGGCCATACATACCACAAAATTCAGGCTTAAATGAACTCCTTCTACAATTAAAGATTCTTTGCGCTCCTCCCAGGTCGTAATTAATCTGTCAAGGCTACCAATGATCATCTCACTCTGCGCTTTGTATCCTTCTATGGCCATTTGCTTTTTGCTGGTCACTTCAGTTCTTGGAGGCAGGTCTGAGGATCTTTCAATACATTTCTCATTTGAACTGCCAACATCTTTGTCTCCATTAGCAACTGAATGGGAAATAACAGAGAGTTTCTTTGCCCTGCGTTTTGCCTTAGCTTGGGCAACTGCAACAGGGTCTAAATAATCTCCTGCGTGGTAGGTTGACGCATAGAGCAGAGGGTTTTGTTTTTCGTCTACAAAACTCCTCATCATGTGCCGTATAGAGTCAGTAGAAACAATGGTGGTGATACCCAACCTGTTGCCCTGGGGGAAAAAAGTCAGGGTAGGGAATTATTGAAGTATCAGGGTTATTCACTTCCACCAAGCAATCCCAATTTTGTATGGACTAATGTATACTATTATGAGAACAATGTGTTCATCAACTTGAATCTTCCAATGAAGGGTTATCCTAACTAAAGAATAAAGATAAAAACTTACCAACAAGGAAGATAGGGTGGACTTGCCGCATCCACTTGTGCCACACAGCAGTACTGTCACCGATTCTTTTCTCTCCTTAATCCTGATATAAAACATGGGGAAACACATAAAAACAAACGTCAGAAACAAATTCCTAACAAAACACTAGACCACGTGGCTCTTATGATAAGTTGTTCTGTCCGCCATAGCACTTTCACTTTTGATTTCTTGAAGACTGGTGACAGAGTTTAGTTGCAAAATCTCCGATGTGAACCCAGGAAACAGATGAGATGAGCGAACCCGTGGTATGTTATTACCTGCAGGCAAGAAGCAAGTCAGCCCTCTGATTGGGCCCGACATACTTGTACAAAGTGAGGGCATCACATACAACATTTAGGAACTCGTCCCTAGAAACAACAGCAGTTGTCTGGGTCTTGTACAGCTCAAATGGCATGTTCGCCATGTTTTCTGTGTTCAGGAGCTCGGCAGCTGCCATATCATCCTCAGCTGTGGGTCCATCCAGTTTTGATGCGTCTAAGAAATCACTCCTGGTCACATCAAATACTCTCTTGCTGATCTGGTGAACAAACAAGCGGTGAATGAGACATCACTATCATTTGTTCGCTTTACGTAGTTTACAAAACTCAGCAATTGCATCTAGTGTGGTAACAGAGACTGTGAAACATAGTGTAAGAAAACTGGAACTTAGACATGGCAGGGTATGTATACTAGGGAACACAAACCAATTTGTTGCAGAATTCAAGAATTATAATGCAGTACGCAGCTAGGCTTTTATCATCTGGAATTTCAATGCAAAAGGGCACGTGCAAGCAATATATATAACTAGTAGCCGTTTCTTCCTCCTTCCCCGCTACAGTGAAGGAGGGGCGTTTTTTCTGGAACCTCCCGCTCGCCTCACTCTCGCCGCCGCAGATCTGCGGGATTCCTCTCCCCCCGACCGCTCCGGCGGCGGATGGGGTGGGGAATCCCCAGATCTCCTCGTGTATATAGAGTAGGGGTGGGTAGGATCCCGCCGGCGGCGCTGGGGAGACGGCGGAGCGGCCGGTGTGGTGTTTGGTGTCGGCGACCTTCCTCTCCGGCGAGGGAGCTCCGGTGGGGCTTCAACGCGAGGTGGCTGACTTGCGGGAGCTCGGGGCCCGGTGCGGCGGTCGAGACCTCCCGCCTACCGCTGGATCCGAGGCGGCGGATCTGGCCGGTGGGTGACAGGACCAGGTGGGCTTCGCGGCGCCGTTCTGCGTCGAGCTCGTGGATCGCTGCGGCAAGGAGGTGGTGCAGAGGCGGGAGGGGATGCGCCGAGCTCTTCATCGACCTAAGCTCAGCCGCACACGGCCGTCGTGCCGTGTCCGTGTGGGAGTCAGGCCCTGCGGCGCGATTCAAATGTGAAGCTCCCCTCGGGCAGTGGTGGTTTGGTGGACGGCGACCCTCGTCCTCGACGCCGGCGATGCTGCGGATGCTCGCCATGGTTCTGCTTCCTCTACGTATTTCTGTTCGTATTTTCTGTTCGTACTATGTACGCTGTATGTGGTACTCTGTTGATTAATATACGTAGAAAAATTCAAAAAAAAAAAAAATATATATAACTAGTAAATGAGTCAAAATTGCAAAGTAAGCCTGGGCATACTGGATATTCCATAACTGAATCTTGGTGACAACGACACAGATACTATGGTCTTGAGTCTTTTTGTTTTTTGTTTTTTGAAGGGGCCACGGTGTTAAGTCTGATCTGTAGTCACCAAGAAGCAACACATGTACATCATTCCAAATTTCAGAGTATGGCTTGAGCATGCTGCTGGACCTGGGCATACTGGATATTCCATAACTGAATCTTGGTGACAACGACACAAGATACTATGGTGTTGAGTCAAATCTTTTTTTTTGCGGGTCGGTGTTGAGTCAAATCTGAAGTCACCAAGAAGCAACCCAGGCAACACCATCCTATCCTAGAGCACTCAGTACTTGGTACCATTAACTGGGTGACTGAGCTCAGCCGCTCAGGAAGCCAAAGTACAGCTAGTAGTGAGGTGATGCAGACAGACCGGAGGCCATTAACCAGGAAACGTTGAGAGAGGGGAGGACCTTGAAGGCGTGGCGTGGCTTGCATCCCATGAGCTGGAGCGTGCTCTGGAGGACGGGGCGTGTGTAGCGGAAGGTGCTCCTCCGGCCATGGCCGTGGTCGTCGGCGACGGCAATGTAGAGCAGCCTGGAGGCCGCCATGCCCGCCTGACCCTACAACCAGGAGGCAGCCCCTCCACTGAATCAAGGGATCGGCGAATCGAGGAGGCGGGCGGGGAGAAGGGAGGAGCGGCAGGTCTCGGACGGGGGAGGGGGTTTTGAGTCCGCCGGGCATTGTCGCCGCATGGGGATGGGGACGAGAGGTGGCGCAGGGCGGTGCGGCGGGCGATGTCACGGCGGACACGCAGCGGCCGCCCATGCCCTCCACATGTCCCCCACGCGGGAGCGATGTCAGCACTACACTCTCCGCCACCCGTGTGCACGCAGCTAGTAGGTGGGAGTGAACAGTGCGACGCACGCACCTGTTTGTTCTACGTGGATGACCCGACCGCGGGCACCCCCGGACGGCTAACTCTGACGGTCTCCCCCATTTTCTCCAACGTTCGTGGTCAAAAACCAGATCCAACGTTCTCCCTCAAACAAACAAAGTGTTTGCGAACTATCTGTGTTTAGGGTTAGTGTGGGCCAAATGAACATTGTATATGTTCGTGTCGCGTTTTGTCTGCCCCTCCTTTGACCGTCAGCCACACGGTCATCCCCACCTCTATCTCTATCTCTTTCTCTCTCCCAGCTCGATTACTCTCCTCCACCATCTTGCCGTCGGCCGCCACCGCCCTTCCGCTCAACAATGACCCGCCGCCGTCGTCGTTGTTGTTTCCGTCTCTTTTCGGCCTCAGGTAAGCTCGGGTGGCGCAAGGAAATGACCATACATCTCGTCTCCATCGTCATCGGAGGCCTCGAGTTGAAGAGGATGAGCGATTGTTCCTCCGTCCTTGAACAAGAGGGGCGGCTATTCTTCCACCCCGGCCATGGAAGATTGAGCTCACAGGCTGGTGAAGATTGTCGCAAATTCTCTCCGATGACTAGTTATGGACATTGTGTGATCATTGTTGCATTATGTGGATGGTGTAGATCATGGAGGATAGTTGTGAGGAGTTTATCTTCAATGAATTCATCGATACATGGTCCAATGAACTGGCCGGCGAGGATATTTTGATAGTCGTGGATCTCATCCTCCACGATGAGCAACATAATGCACTGCCCAATTTCTGAGGTGGTCGATCGTAGCAGGGCCGATGGTCATGTTCTTCCCTAAGTTCTTCTCTAAGATGATTACTAAAAACTGATCAAGGCAATTTTTTTCCTACAGATAAGTTTTGGCGACGCTTCCAGATGTCCAATCATGTGTTCATACATGTTTTGGAAGGTGTGAGGGTGCACGATGACTACTTCAGATTAAAGAAAGATGCTACTGATATGCTGGGCCTATAAATTGAAATATATAGAAAAGGTCCCTTTTTTACTACTACTGCTACTATTTCTTATACTTTTTCAAGGAAACATCATTTTTTGTTTTTGACTGAATTGGTTGGAGCGTAGACGAGCAAGCAGAGCACAAGAAAGAGGTCAGATCGTCTTAGCACAGTCGACTATAAATATAAAACTATTGTCCTAAAAGAAGGCCTCTTGGGAAACATGGCCCAATTTCTCTTCTTTCTTTTCACAGGGGTTCTTCTCTTCAGAAATGCACTGCTATTCGGATGCTTGAAAATGGAGTTGTTTCTGATCTCGTTGATGAGTATGCTCGCATGACATGTTTTGAGGTCACGTACAAATTTTGCAATGCATTGGTGGCTGCCTTTGGCCCTGAATTTTGAGACAATCAAATATTATTGACACAACCCGACTCATG